>JAABOM020000096.1:1445753-1466402 GCA_011800125.2 Solanum clarkiae
CGCCCGCTTTAATTAAAAATATATTTTTTTTAATTAAAAAATGTTTAAAAAAAATTATTAAAAATAAAATAAAGTCCCCGTGAATAATTTTGACACCGTGGAGGGTAAAAATTGGGTGTCAACATTATATGTATATATATATTTAACCTAGGTAATTATAAATTTTTTCTTTAAGTTATTAATATTGTAATTAGGATAATACTTTTATGAATTTGTACAAAATTTAATATTCTTGTGACCATTATTTCAATATAATATGAATTAAGTGTGTGTATATTTATGTATGCATATATTTTTGTCTTTTTGCCTCTCTTACTCCTTGCGTTTCATATTACTTGCCCTTGACACCTTTTAAAAAATTTAATTAGATGTGTATTTTATTAAATTAACATTATTGACAATGCTTTAAAATTTTAAATTTGACTACTACTCCCTCTGTCCCATATTAGATGGGTATCTTACGGGTATCTTCCTAAAATAATTGTCTCGTATTACTGGAACACTAACTAAATAAAGATAGAATTAATTAAATTTTTCCATTTTATCTTTACAATTAATATTTCCGCCTATGCTTTACATTCCCTTATGACATAAGTCTGCAAAATTTTATTCACCATGTCACACCTAGGAGGGGGAGAGGTACTTTGGGTCGTGACATTTGATTATTATAATATTCTCATCAATATAAAATTATTGAATTTCTACTAATAATATCTCATGTGCATGTGAGAATGTTTTAGAAAGAAAACAAATATGTCGAACAAGTCATGAGATTGACTTTCTTACATAAGCAACCGCCTCTTATTCCAGAGAATATGAAGAGATGACTTTCACTATCAAGTTATGACATGTTTTATAAGTCAATCAAGAGTGTCTCTAAGGAAATGAGACTGAGGGTCACTAGGAGAGAAATTCGAGTTATACATCTAAAGGTATTTAGACTAAAATCTATACTATATTGAAAAAGTAAAAGAATGAGACATATGCACCAGAATAAGGTTAGAACATCATAGCATGTGTTTTATTTCACGTATGCTAAATGATCAATGGTTTAATGAGAGATTTCCCTACTTCTTCATTATGTGAGATCTCGATAAGTTTAATTTTTTATTGAAATACTCTTTGACCTTTGACTATTTCTTGAAATTTCAATTAGCGTTGCTACTTTAACATATTACTAATAGCCACTAATAATTCAATCATGTTGTACATGCATAAAAAAATAGTTGACCTGGAAAGATAGATTCGAATAGAAAGGAAAGACAATTAAAGTAAATAATGTAACTTATATACATAAGCCAGTTATTACATTGATCATATCAGAATTGAGTGTGAATGCATGTACATAGTTAATTAAACATGAACTCGAGCTCATCTCTTTGAGAGGGTGAAGGATCTAATAAGTAACTATTGAAGTAGTGTATAATGTCTTGGGTATTGTAACTTATAGAATTCTAATATTAGTAGCGCATTCTTTCCCCATATGATTGGATTCTTATGTAGAGCTTTATAACCTTAAAGGTAAGTCTCTGTTGCTTATAATTGGGTGGCTTATTGATGTCGTACTAACTTGAGTCTTGTACATCATGTACAAAGTGAAAGATGCAAATATTCTCTTGAATTATGCATCATGGATAGCCTATGTAGACTGACTCAATCGGACTCAATCTAACACAATACAAATTTCTAAATAAAAAAATAAAATTGAGTTAACACAATTTTTAAAAAGAAGAAAAAATAATTACCATATTAACACCAAAAGGATATTTAGTTTATGACATTGACTTTGTATCCTAGTGATTCAAAGAAGGATTTGGAGCAATTTTTTCAGTTTGTGAATTTCATTCCATTGCTACATTCAAAGATACACAAATCTTGTATTGGATATTGTTTATTAAAATAAGTTAATCTAAACATCTTCTTAATCTTTTTTATTTTCTCAGTTTTTCTTTTCGTTATTTTTCTTGGAGTACAAAATATCAAATATAAAACATTCTATCTATTAAACTTATAGATAATTTCTTTTCATAATCAAAATATACTTAGCAAGAATGGGACACATTGATGAATGACTTTTTTGAAATTTAATCTGTAATCCCTGATTATTATTCACTTACACTAATGTAGTATAAAAAGAAGAAAATGCTATACAAAATAGACTCAATTATGAAATTATTTATTCAAATTGAATTCAATCCAAACAATTTATCATTAATGGGCCCATGACCCAAACTATTTACCCTCTTACCTTACTTTCTTTTTTTTATTTCGCCCATGACATCAGTACGACGTCAGTATAACTGTCAAAAATTAATCTTCTAGATATTATGTTGATACCGTACCGTTATCATATAGAACTGAGCTTGATCCTCTGTGATATTCTGTCGGTATATTGATACCATATCGGTATCATATATGATTGGACTCCTTTTATTTTTAAGAAATAAATAAGAAATAATTAAAAGAAAAAAAATCATTAAACTCTAAATTAGTAGAAAATACATTTTTTTGTGATATTCCATCAGCATATTGATACATATTAGTATCATATATGACCGAACTTAATCCTTTATGATACTCATCAGTATATTGATACCATATCAGTATCATATAGGATTGAGTTTTTTTTTTTTAAGAAATAAATATGAAACAATTAAAAGAAAAAAATTATTAAACTCTAAATTAGTACAAAATATATTTTTTGTGATAATCTGTTGGTATATTAATACCTTATTCGTATCATATAAGACTAAATTTAATCTTGTGAGATACTCTATCGGTATGCTAATATCCTATCGGTCTCATATAATTTTAATAAAAAGTAACTAAAAATAAATTATTAAAGTAACAATCTTAATTAGTAAACTCTAAATTAGTGGAAAATATATTCCTTATGATATTTTGTGTGTATATCAATACCATATCTATATCATATAAGATTGAGTTTAATCCAATGTGATACTTTGCCGGTATAATTTATAGGACTGAGCTTAATCTTTTGTGATGCTCTGCCAGTATATTGATATCTTATCAATATCAAATAAGGTGGGCGTTAACGTCAACGCTCAAATTTTAATATTTGACAAATTAGGGGGTATTAATTGTAACTAGTTAGGGGGCCATAAATATAACGGGACATATAAATGTAAATAGTTTGGTACAAATGGCCATGGACGTAGTTTTCCCTAATAAGAAACTCACACTCATGTTTACTTTTCAAGCTTAGTCAAAATTTAAGGAACTTTGATAAAAAATTGATTTATATTATCTGTTAAAAGGTTGGTGCATCTATGTTATTGTCGTTTGAGAAATGACTCATTTGTGTCATTATTTTTTAAGTTTGATTTTGCAAAACTATCTAAACAACTTTTCAATTGAATTTTGGATCAAAATGTGCTTTTTTTGCTCCTTCTTCCTCAAGAACACAAGAACACGTGAATAACAATAAGAACTCCAAATTTTCAGTTTCCTCAATTGTTTACGAAATCACCTCAAATGTCAATAGTAGCATCCCTTCTTGTTAGATACCAAAGCCTAACATCATTTGAGCTCTAATTCAACCTAACACAACAACACGCTTAAAATTTCTTCAAAATTCAAAAATTCAACCTCCTTTAATGATAGAATTTTATCCACCGCTCCAAACCACTTGAAGTTTTGAAATAGACTCAAAAAATACTAGAAAATAAAGATCTAATATCAAAAGCAACAACAAAAATATGAATCAAAAGCAGATTTTTATTAGTTTTTGGATTAATTTTCATTTTTTTAAAAAAATTACCTAGGATATTTTGAGTCTATGTTAAAATTTTTTTGAATTCGAGTTCAAAAGATATTAAATTTTGGTGTCTAACTAGGAAGGATGCTATTATTAAATTTTGAGTTGATTTCATGAAAAAATTGAAGTTGAAAATTTGAAGTTCTTGGTGTTCTTCATGTATTCATAGTATTCTTTGAAGAAAAGGGAGCAAAAAGAGTACATTTTGATTCTAAACTCTAATTGGAAAGTGTTAAAAGTTGTTTGGGTGTTTTGAAAATCGAAGTTGAGAAAAATGACATGGATGAGCCTTTTCTCAAACAATAATAACATAGATGAGCCAAACTTTTAACGGATGACATAAATAAATTTTTTTCTCAAAATTCAATAGCTTATTTAGCCTTTTCTCAAATTCTAATAATTTTTTTTAAAAAAAAAAAGACTATTAGAATTCAATATACAACTCAAAATTCTTCATAAAATTTACATCATAATATCTCCATTTACTATTAAGAGATATTATAGATAAAACAACATTTCCAAATAAACAAAGAACAAAGAAATTGAAGTATCTAAGAAATTTTGATAAGAAAGTGATCATGTATTTTAGAATCTAGGTCACTTAAGTAAGTGTCGAGGGTTCAATTCCCGTCTTGTGCATGCAACAATCAATTGGCCAGCGGCAAATCCTTAAATGAAGCTCAGATTCGCGGAGGATTAGTCCTTAACTTGTCGAGCTGGGGATACCTTGGGAAACCAAAAAAATATTTTAGAATCAAATATTTGAATAATTAAAAAAAAAAAAACCTATAGTAGTCATATTTAAATATGACAACTCAAAAAAGATCAAAGATACAACTAGACTCTACAAAATTATGTAACATTTTAAATTATTTCACAAAATATGTGGTTTATATATTGACTCAATTTAATTTTTCTTATCTAATATAAATCAAATATATGTCAAATTTTAAAATGATTGATTCAGTTATTTCGATTGGTATGTTTTTCCTTGAGTAGCTCTAATCAAATACTGGTTAACAATGAATTGTCATTATCAAGCGTTGTCTCCATAAATGAGCTATACAATGCGTCAATTGAATTTATTAGAACCCTAATGTAAGACATCGAAGATCGAACGAAAATTAAAAAAAAATTACTGTATCATTTAAATTTTTTTTTGGGATTTTAAAACAAATAAGTTTAATGTATGTAACAAAATGTTGCACCCTTAAACTATAGTGGCAAAAGTGTTAAATATTTAGGTTCTAAGAAAATAATAACAAAATATAAATGGCCATTCAGCCGTGACCTACCGGCGGCGAGTATCACCGAAACCACCGCAGACGGCACATTTTCTTACCTTCTTCGGCATTCTTCCGGCGGAACTTCTCCGAAGATATCAGAATACTGATACACTTCTTTTGAGCATGTAGAATAATCAAAAACTGAAAGCGATCAACAAGTATTAACAGAGCAATGGATCGGATAATAGCAGCAAAGGAACTATCTTTTCGAATAGGGTTTACAGGACACAGTGGTCACCTCAGGATCGAGCCTCTACCCCCTGTTGAACGCGATACTCCTCTTAATTCTATTCCTGACTTCATATTGGTAAGCTTTTCTGTCGCCTTTCCTTTTATTAAAGGGGGGTAGTTTGGTATGAAGGGTAACGGATAATAATCTCCGTGATAAAATGCACACTGTGTATGGTTAGAGATGATAATTAATCAGGAAGTACTCCTAAGTGTGGTATTGAGGTCGGACATTTCCACAGGATACTTTCTTAACAGAGATGTACCAAGGATTTTTAGACACTAGGTCCTGAGTTAAGGTGTAGCATTTCCTTGAATTGCTGTCTAGACATTTTTTACGAGGGCTCAAATCCCACTCTTTCCTCACTTTTACCTAATTGATTGATGATAATGATTGAAATGCAGCTAGTTGCAATGGAAATAATGAGTGCAGGAGCATTTGCTTAGTCCTTTTCTTGTTTGATTGCTATGTATGGTTTGGAGAAGTAAGTTAGAAAGAAGTCATTTCTCAGGAAGGGAAGCAATCGATGGTTGGACATCAGGATAGGAAGAAGAATGATAGGCATGAAGTGGGATTGAATTTACTATTTTTAGTTTGTGGATTGAATGCATGTTAATTCACCACCAATGGAAAGAGGAAAAGGAACTTTAAATTAATATAACTTATTTATGACAACAACGAGAATTGCTCTTGATTCCAAATTGTTGGGTTGGTTTTATGAATACTTTTTGTTTCGTTCTGCTCTATTGGAACCGTTATATGCTCCTACATAGGTGGTAACCCTTGGGGGTTTATAGGGAGAGAGGATACATTATCATCTGACAACTATTTCCAACTAACAAGCATACTACTGAGGTTGAAAGCACCTCACAAAAAAAATCTAACAAACTGGACTCCTATCGGAAGTCACACACGCCACACGCGCCACCTGGAAGTGACACTTCTTCGATGATGGCACGCGCGCAAGCCATTTTCCACAAATTTTCTGTTGACATTTTCTTCTACCTAGGTGCTTGCTCCTAGAGTCTTCCAATCTATGTCAATACTCTTCCCTGTGATCAGAGAAGCAATAGCTGACTTTACAATTGGTTTTGGGTGACTCTTTTGCTTTTCTGCCTACATTTCAGTGTCATTCCTTCTTTTGGGGAGCTGAATTTTCATAATTGAGTTTTTATATCCATGTCAAGGCTTTATCCGGTGACCTGAAAGCAACAATACAAGTTTAATAGTGGATAAGCCGTCACCAATCTTCTGCTACTTTCATACATCTGAAAAGTTGTTAGGTGTGTCTATCCCATACAGAAACTCTATCAAGTTATGAAGTTCTTTCTTCTTCCAATCGTGAATGTTCCTTCTCAAATCAAGTAGGAGCGTACATATTGTATGTTCCCAACTTGCAATAGATATACTCTGATTTTGGAGTGACAAAGTGATTTTGTAAGAGTATCTTTCAATTGATACCATGCTCGTATCATGCTTTGATACCAACACCAACAACAAAAAACTCAGTGTAATTCCACAAGTGGGGTCTAGCGAGGGTAGAGTGTATGCAAACCTTATTCCTACCTATAGAAGGTAGAGAGGTTGTTTCTAGTGAACCCTCAGCTAAACGAACAATAAAAAAAGGCATCAGTAATACACAAAACCAACAAGAAGAAAATAAGATAAAGAGGTTTAATAATATGTAGTAATAGTAATCCAAAGATAGGGGAAACAAGAATAATAGTAATATTTATACTCTAAAAATGGGAAAGAAATACATCAGCCTTCCTACTATGCTTCTACCCTAATCTTTCGATCTCCACCCCCTCCTATCAAGGTTCATGTCCTCGGTGACAGTGGCGGATCTAGGATTTTCACTAAGTGGTCTTGTTTATAATTATTGGTTGTCTTGATTGGTTAGCAGAAACTATGGTTTCTTTATTTGGATGGATAAACAAGTCCATATAACTCAGATCAAGCAAGGACCTACCAAATTCTTAATATCTACTTAGTAACAAGCGATATATTGTTTGCAGAATTTTTAGATATCAAACTTTAGCGCTGGACCTAGTTTGATTGTCTTTTTCCCTCTAATCTGCTTTTGCGGTAATGATTAACACCCTGCAAACTTCTGGCTGTCCTTTCTGGGACCCCTTAATTGAAGGCTATATATTGTTTGGACTCTATGATCTTAATCTAGCTTTTGGCTATATTATAAATGGGAGATTTGAGAAAGCTTTAGTTTTAGAGAATCCCCAACTTTTCATACAAGACAATCTTTTGGCATTTTAACAGAACATACCTGGATTGCGTTTGATGAATACAGGGGATTCCGACACCCAGTGGAGCTAATCTGGGATTGAAACATAGTCGATTGAACTGCTACCTATGAGGCCAAGGCGTTTCAAGTCTTTGTTTCAATTTCATAAACTAGCAGCATATCCATGCTAAATATTTCCAGTTATATGAATGGCTTCAGTCATTATCTTTTATTGATCTCCCTAACATTGACATCTCTACTTGATGTTTAATATTGAAAATTATATCTCCAATACTTGTGCCATATCAGTTCTTATACTCATTTCTCTTAAAAAATGTGTAAACACTGTTTACGATTGCTTTTATGTTGTTTCAGCCACCTGCATTTCCAAAGGAAACACCTGAAACAATAAAGGAATATATTAGGGAGAAGTATCTATTGCCTCAGCTGGACCCAGACGAGTTTACTCCCGAAAAAGTCGGAAGGCAGTGGGAGTTTGATTGGTTTGAGAGAGCTAAAATCCTTCCAGATCCATCTTTGCCTCGATCTATTATTGTTCCAACATGGGAAGTGCCTTTTAGACGTCAGAGGGACAGATTGGATAATGGAGGATGGGAGCCAAAGTCAGAGGAGGTATATGGAATTTGTATTTTCATTTTTCAACTTTTTAAGTGTTCTTGTTTTAATAAATCCCTTTCACTATTGATTTCCATTTCCTTTCCATACTAAGACCACTAGAGAATTTCAAGATCTGACAATTTCCTTTCTGGTTGCTAATCCTGACAGTATTCGGCTCACTTTTGACTTTCTCAGAGAGATGTATTAGAACTTACAGTTGGAGCTGATGATTCTGGGGCTCTACCACGCATTGTTGGACCACCAAAGGATTTTGTTAGAGGAAGCATCAACAATCGTCCGTTTCGACCTGGTGGCTTGGATGATTCCCCTTCTTTAGGCAGAGTTATTCCTGATGGTGCTACAAACGGTGAATGGGTAAGGGAGGTGCTCAATGGCGGTCCTGCCCAAACTGCTCCTCCAAGATTTAAGCAAGGACCTGATCTTGGCGATCTTAGGGTATGGTTTTTGAGTTTTTTAACCATTGATGATCTTTTCATTAAGTTATTGTTCTGTATATAAGACGTTATGAGACATCTTATTTGTATACTCAAGGCGAGACATTCATGCTCTTGGAATATATATGACGATCAGAGTGCTGTCATGAACACAGTGGAGGTGAAACTGGTCAGTATGACAATAAAATCAAGTTTTCTTATATTCTTATATAAAATATGGACATCTACTTCTATATTTCCATCCTATCAAGTAAAAACTGTGATGGATTATATGCACCCTAGGTCTACTTGTCAGATTTGCTCTGGAATGTATCTAAGTAATTTTGTCCTCATCTTCTTTTTCTGATAAGCATCTCTGTCTGGCAATCTGCAGAGTGATTTATCCGTGCAGTTCGATGACTTGTTCAAGAAAGCTTGGCAAGAGGATGTCTCAGAGTTTGTTGGAGATGGTGTGTATTATCTAGAGACTTCTTTTAATTGTTTTATGTTTCTTGTGTTTGAAGAGTGATTTCATAGTCAAAGATCTCTAGATTAGCCAAAAACCAATTTAGCCAGGACTGGGTTAATTTTCTTTATCTGATAAATATAGCAAACATGTAATATTTTACGATAGCATGATTATATGCCATGCATTCCTCCTTGAAACTCAGGTTTTCTAGTTTTTTCCACCTTTGTTGGGAAAGAAGTTCCCATAGCAGAAGAGCGAAATGTTTATTTAACACTATCATGTGCTCAGGTAGTTTTGATCACAGAAGTCTTAAGTGAAACCTTTTGGTCATGGATGCTGGTTTAGGTTGGATAAAGGGATTCTGTGTTGATGACAGTGAAGGAAATGGAGATGAAATTGCACATTTGCTTTATGCTGATGATACTCTATTGCTATATGAAGCAGACAGATGCAAGCTCTATATTTGAGGGTCATTTTTTTGGTGTTCGAAGCTGTGTCAGGGCTGAAAGTTAATTTGTCCAAAAGTACTGTTAATGCTGAGGATTCTATTGCTGAATATACTGAGATCCTTCGATGTAAAATAAAAGCTTTCCCCACTACACATTTCGGACTCCCATTGGATGCTAAAAAGAGTGATGTGGGTTGTAGGAAGTATAGTTCTGGTAATTAGGAGTAAAAAGGTGGGGACTTTGGAGTCAGGAACTTAAATTACATAACAGATGTCTTCTATGTAAAATGGTTGTGGAGGTTGAATGACGGGAAGGATGCTTTGTGGAATCATAGTTAGTAAATATTGCAAAAACAGATATTGGGAATCCAGAATAGTTGCTTTTCCGCTTAGGGTTGCAGCTTGTAAGCACATCCTGACTCTATTGGGTGATTTTGAAATAGCATTAAGTTGAAATTTGGTCATGAGAGGGAAAACTAGAATTGGACAGATCTAGGGGACAATGTTGGGGCTCCTTAAGGGTCAGTTCCCAGCACTTTTAGCCTAGTTATGGACGAGGAATGCTTAATTGCTGACTGCTTTACTAATTCAGGAGGTAACCTTAGATCAAGGAGAGGACAGAAGAAACTGTGGATGACAATATCTGGCTGTATTGCATGGTTGGTTTTCTCGATAGGAATAAGAGATGTTTTGAAGGCAGAAAGTATTCTACTGCTTGTGTTAAGCTGTATATGTATTCAGGATTTAGTCTTTCGTGTTGAAAGAGAATACGTAACTAGGATACTAAAAACAATGGACTTGTTTGATTCCCTTGTGATGTAGGACTAGACATCTTCTTTTGCTTGTACTGAATATTAGTACCATCTTGGTATCTTAATTAATAATACTTCTTACTGTTTAAAAAAAGTGCTCTCTCTCTCTCTGACATGTAAGCTTTTAGATGAGCTGTCCGCATAATTTAACAATGAGTAAGTAGTAACCATGGAAGTTAAAGGAGATGTTGAGTTGTGGAGTAACATATGCATAGTTTGAGACTTTTTCTACATTTTGTTTTACTAAAAGAAGTGATGCTTTGAAGATAAATCAAGTCATATCCAGAAGCTAAAGTTGAAGTGTTTGGTACTTTTGTATTTTTGGTGTAAAGGAACATCTGTAGAAAGATCAGGGTTCAACTTTTGATGTTTTAGCCTCCTTGTAGATGATAGAGGAGCTGTTAGTTTTGTCTTCCTACGGTCCTGTAATTATGGATGATTATACCGGCTTTGTATATTAATTTCTATTTATATAAGATATTTGAACTGTTTCAAAAAAGAGAAGAAGTGATGGTTCTAGTTGAACATAGGAGAGATAGGCAGATTATAGCAAAGTGACTAAACAATTATATATATGGGTGTGTGTGTGTGTGTGTATATATATATATATATATATATATATATATAACTGTTTCAGAAGGAGAACAAGTGATGCTTCTAGTTGATCATAGGAGAGATAAGAGGGTTATAGCAAAGTTACCAAACAATTACAACATATATACACATGAATCATGGGCTACTGTGAAATAAATTAATTATTAGAGAGATGATTACCTTCTCTATATGTGTTCTCTGAGAAGAATACACTGAGGATGCTGTCCAGTTGGTTGACTTTTTAGGATATCTGTTATTAGCTTTCTGCTATTTAGATTTTTTACCATTTCATTGTTGATATCTTTTTGGAGGTGGCCATCATAACTCTTAATGCTGAGGAATACCATTATCAGTTCTCAAAAGAAAGAATTATTCCTCTCATGTAGGTCATACGTCTGAATTGCAATCTGAAGCAGAACAATTGACATCTGTCAAGCCAGAGCCACTTCAGGTTGAAACTGAAGTAAACAAGTATGAAGTGGCTGATCAGGGCTTAGACACTGAGATATCTGTCTTGGATGAGATTTTGTCTGTTGAAGCAGAAGGATCATTATCAAGATCAGATGGAGAGAAAGATGGTGCACGTCAAGAGATTGACGTAATGCTTTACATGTTTCTTGCCTAACAGAGTTCTTCATTTCCTTTATTTGATAAGTAAAAGAGGAGTTCTATGTTTTTAAATACTGTATCAAGTAGAGTGATCTTCTTTTATGCTTTTGCCCTACACATATGATGCAGGGATGGGCTGTTACTGGGGGCAGTGAAGTAATTGTAGAACGATTTAATGATCTCATTCCAGATATGGCTCTTACTTTCCCCTTTGAACTCGATCCCTTTCAAAAGGAGGTATGAATTTATTGTTTATGTGGTGTTTTTCAATTCTTGTATGGAACTTGCATATCTCTACTTTACTTAATTTCGTGTCCCTTAAAATTGATGGGAAATTATATGCTTTCAATCAAGTGGGCCATGTATTAGTCAGATGATGTTTCATTGGCATGAGGAGAAATGTTATTTTTGAACATAATAGGTTGAGTTCTGTTTGCTTTTTTATTAACTTGAAGCTATTATTGTGTTTCTTATCCTATTCATTTTAGGCATATATATGCCTATCAATCTGTCAAAATAATTGTGGTCCTTCTCAATGAGTTAATTGCAGGCCATCTATCATCTTGAAAAGGGGAACTCTGTCTTTGTTGCTGCTCATACATCTGCTGGAAAGACTGTTGTGGCAGAATATGCATTTGCTTTGGCAGCTAAAGTATGAATTCTCCTGATATCATGAATTTTGTACTATTTGACTCTTTTTTTGGTTATAAAAAAATATATCAAGAATTTTATACTGATGTCTAATGTGGCTTATAAATAAAATGTCTTCTGTTAAAAGTTAAATCTTTAGCCTACCAAGTTTTGAAATGCTCCCAGGCATCAATCCCCAGACAACCCTCTAGAGGTCCCTTCAGGGCCTTCGAACTTTCCCTTCTGGTGGATCCAACCACCGGAGCTCTCTTTTTCCTTCTTTCTTCTAAGTCTTTTCTCCAATCAATGGACAATCTACTTCAGGTCGCCCGGGCCGGGGGGGGGGGATCCTATGACATCACAGATACCAAATCTCAGTCTAAGAAGTGGTTTGAATGGGTAGAAAGTGCTAGATTATATAAGAGGAGGACATTAAGTAGGGGAGCTCTGAGCTGGCTATGCAGATGAATGATTAAAGCATTGGATGTGAGAGGGAGGTCTTCTAAGACCTGGAAAGTAAGGGATGTCTCCACTGTCTTTTACTGCTCTCTGAAATTCAACAAGTTTGGCAGATTCCTTTCAGTTATATCGGTGACTGGTCTGTACAGGGCAGTTATCATTAACCCAGAGAACAAACTAAATGAAGGGTGGTTGAACTTGGCCAAACGCTTCAACTTCATTAATGGGGAGCCTTTAATGCTAGAGAAGACCTTTACAGCCCCATCTTCTGGCCCCTCACTTCATCAGTCCTCAAGGAGCGAAGACACCTCTAAAGAAGCTCTCCAAAGTAATAGGTGTTCTACTCAGGCCACACGCAGCCCCCCTGAACAGAGAAATCATGAAGTCACTAAGAGATGTTTATTTGGGAGCTTCCCTGACAATGATGAAATTCCAACGAGAAATGAAGTGAGAAAATGGGCTCAACAGGCATGGAAAATTGCAAACTTCCAGATCTACGACATGAATGGAACCCAATTCCTCTTTGAATTCCACTCCAGGGAAGTAGCAGAACACATCTTACTTGGAAATTGGACAAAACAGGGAAAGATTCTGAATATGAAATGGTTAAACCTTGGGCAAAAATGCCACAAGGTCACAGGATCGAATCCCCAGGACCACTGATGTGTTACCCGGTTGTGCGTCAGGGCCCCGTGGAATAATAGTCAGGTCCGCAAAGCGGGCACCGGACACCGCGGTTATCAAAAAAAAAAAAGAAAAAAAAAACTACTAATTCATCAGCTAAGATATTCCCGAAAAGTCGAAAACTAAGTGATAAAGGTTCTGAATATGAAATGGTGGTTCCCTTTTGCCGGAGCTTACCTTGCTGACCAAAAATTTGACTGGTTTTGGATACGGGTCTTGGTCTACCACTGCGTCTATGGTCAGACAATGCCATGAAAGAACTTGGAGACAAGTAGAGGATGGATAGCTACTGAAGAGGAGACCTCACTGAAGAATCACCTTCGATGGGCTCGCCTCCAGGTTAGAGGTCCTATGGCCAAAATCCCCAGAAAAGTTGAAATCTCCGATTGTGACTCCATCTTTATGATGCCGGTCTGGTTTGAAGCTCCCACTAGATTCAAGCTCAAAGATGAGTCACGACGTGAAAATCTAGATGTCAGTATTAGGTATGAAAATGGAGGGGTACGCTTTTCTGACCCCAAAAGTTGATGGAGACCCGTCATATTTTTGGGTCAAAGGGAGAAGGGAAATCCCCAACGGATTTAGATCTTCTAGCTGGCTTTAAAGCGGGCGCCAGTCAAGTGCACGTTGTACGCACGTGACACACAACTACTAACTATTTTACCCAAGACAAATGGCCCAATCTCAAATTGGTCTTGTTTTGGGCTTTTGGAAGCCCAACCTTTCGCACAAAAGCAAATTAAGCCCACTGCTGAGCGCTTCACTAAGTTTGTCCACACAAACTTAATCTTTTAGCCCTCTCTATCCTCCTCCCATTCATGATGTAAAATGGAACTGCCTGGTCTCTATTTTTTTGGTGCAAAGAGAACAGTATAGAGGAAGTAGATTACTTTATACATTTCTTAGGAGCTTTGTAAATCTAGATTCTATCCTTTGTTCTGTAACAACTTTTTGGTGGTCGCCAGCATCCTTGAATGCTGAGGAATATAAAGTACCTCTTGTCAAAAATAAAAAAGGTCTTCTGTTTTACATCTTCTATTTATAAGTTCCTTTACAACTTTTTTGGGTCAATTCTGTCCAAATTTTTGTGTTTTAATTTGTCAATAGGTTTGCATTAATTTATGTTTTTTTATTGTCTGCTGCAGCACTGTACCAGGGCTGTATATACAGCTCCAATCAAAACAATCAGCAATCAGAAATACAGGGATTTTTGTGGGAAATTTGATGTTGGTCTTCTCACAGGTGATATAAGCTTGAGACCTGAAGCCTCTTGTCTTATAATGACCACTGAGATATTAAGGTCTATGCTTTATAGAGGGGCTGATATGATTCGGGATATAGAATGGGTAATTCTTAAATGTTTGTTCTGCTCGATTCACTTCTACAACCTTGACAGTACTTGAGATAATTTGGTTGGTTACTGGTACTTCTTTTTTTTTTTTTTGCGAGTATAGGTTATATTTGACGAAGTGCATTATGTCAATGATGTTGAAAGAGGTGTTGTTTGGGAAGAAGTTATCATTATGCTCCCAAAACATATCAATTTTGTCCTCCTTTCAGCTACGGTATGTCTTAATATTGTAGTTACTTTATTTGTGCTTTGGATCCGTGCTTTTAGTGAAGGTATGTGAGTTAAAGACACAACAAAAAGATGTGTGAGACAAATGTCTTATGCCTGCACTTTCTTATATATACACTCACTTTACTATGTATAACTTCACATTTGATCAATGGGGGAAACTGATACTTACGGTAGTACAACTTCTAGCTATTTACACTTTTCAAATCTAACAATGCCACGAACAGTTTCTGTATTAATTCACGTTTGTTTGATAACTATAATTCTTTCTCAAAAAAATCTAGTAATCTACCTGAACTCGGTGCCCACTGGTCAAATGTCACGAGCTTGTTAATGTAACTAATTCGACGATGGACATGGTAAACATGTTTGGATGATCATTTGACATTATGAATCTAGTGAGAATGTCTCTTGAGAGTATCTTTTCTGTGATAACAGCTTGTATGCGTTCAATCCTCTCTTGAAATCCTGGATTTGATGCAATATCACGTGCAGCTTGGTCATCACACACAAGTTCCATCTGAGTGGTTTATTTGAACTTAAATTCCTTCCGTATTTGTTTGATCCGTATGAGTTTACAATTTGCTGTTACGATGGCTCAATATTTGACACTGGATCTTGTATCACACTTTAATTTTTTCTCTTCAGGAGCTAAATTGTCTCCAATTAGAATACAATTTCCAAAATAAAATGTCTATTAGAAGAGAATGCTGTTCAATCCGCATCAATATATGAGAAATAAAGACACAGGAGAAAGATTTATGGGAATTCGTGAGACTAATGACTTATGTTTATTTTTCTATATGCACACTTTACAAAGTATAATTATACATTTGATCAATGTGGGATATAGTGACTGCCCCTTTGAATCATTTACACTTGACCTATCTAAGAAAAGGTAGCATTTGACATTTGCTTGATCTGAGCTTAATTACTATGTCTAAAATAACATAATAGGGTCAACAGATACGCATATTATACCTTATGTGCATAAAAATTGTAGGGTGTCATCAGGTTCGAATTTATGTGTAAAATTTGGGTCACGGGAACCCGTGGTCATCCACTAAATTCAGTATATTACTTGTATAATACTTAAAGAATATATTAAATATCAACTAAAGGAATCCAATATCGAAATGTCAAGTTGGTTCACTGGTCCAAGTGCTCTCTTCTAGCACGAAGGTTGAGGGTTCGATCTCAGCCAACAACACTATTTTGTCTCTTTTTTAAATGGTGCACCCATGTTCTTGAATTCCTAGATCCGCCTTTGGCCGTGTCATGGATTAGAGGCTTCCCTTAGTTACCAGTTGAAAAACCTTCTTGGTCATCCGAGTCATAATCGTTATACTAAAACAGGGTTGATTGGCTATCATTTTTGTGGCACTGGACATCTTTCTCATGGTACGATACTCCTTGATCAGTTTCGGGTTTACATTAATTGATGATAATGAGTTCTTGGTTGTTGGTCAGAAAGGGGTTGCTTGATACAATGTCCTGCTGAGAAGAAACATAGCAAACCAGATTGGAGCTTTTGAAAATCTGTAATCCGGTAGCATGCTGATTTCTTCTTTCCCCAAATATCATTGACAAATGTTAAAACCTTTTGGCGCCTTAAAGAAGAAAAGAACATCTTCAAATTTGTAATTCACCATCAAATTATCTCTGTGGACTGTGGCTTGTAAACAATGTGTATGTTGGAAAAAAGTCTTAGGTTCATCTAGTTGAGCCCTCGCTCCTCTTAAAAAAGAATCAAACACAGAATTAAAAATAGCCAGCTAACATCAGATATTTTTCCAGAAACTCTTTTTTTGATGCATCATTTACGGTAAGTTTTTTGCTGCATCCAGAAGTGTGGCCTAGTGGTCAATGAGGTGGATGGAGAACCATGAGGTCGTAAATTTAAATCTCAGCTGTAATAACACAATCTAAGTGATTTCTTCCCATTTGCCCGAGCCTTGGTGGATCTAATACCTATACTGGTGGGGGTAGTCTGTTTTTAAACATAGGGGTCAGGACGCGTACATCCGACCCCCCCTTACCCCGCAATGGGCGGGAGCCTTTGAGGCATTGGGGTAATGTTGTTGTTTTTTGTGGGGGTAGTAGGTATGTGTTGGAATAGTCCAGGTACATGCCCCTTCTCGCTGATCAATTTAAGCACAAAGGGGACTATGCTGTCTAGACTTGAGTGTCAAGCTTTGGACCATTTCGACCACTAAGACAACTATGTGGAAGATCTCTTAATTTCTATTGGAGTGGGAACACAATCCTTCCTTAAGAGGACTTTGTGAACCTATTGCATGGTTGTTGTAGGTTGGGATTGTGCCTATCTTTTGCTTATAGAAAAAGTCTTCAATTACCTTATTTGTTGATTTTCTCATTAATCTAATCAAAACTAGAAAAAAGGAGATGAATAAGAGAAATGAGAAAAGTGAACATAAGGAATCATATTAGGGCTTATGGCATACAACTTGAAATCAATGGAAACCCGATTTCTTGGATCAGTAGTGGGTCCTGACTCGCCATTCCTCATTTACCATTGTCTGTAGAATTATCACCTATAGATAACCAAGATGGTAAGTATAGATGTGTGGGGACAGGGTTTCTGTAACCTACCAGCACGCAAATTACTGGCAGTAAAGAGTTAATTTCTACCATTGAAAGGTCCCAACCTTTTATAATAAAGCATGGGTGTTTGGAGGAAATTAAAATTGCAAAAGATGCTAACCTACTGCAGTTGCCATTTAATAGGTCCGTCAAACCTGTCAAAAAGAGCTCTTAAGTTGGGAAGACATAATATAAGTAGGTGCTAAAGTGGGAAGAAACATTAGGCCCACCCGTGGTCTCTAACTATGAACTAGCAAATCAAATGCTTGAGTTTTGCTTGGAGGGCATCTAATAGATGTTTCATTTTTTCATTTCAGGTACCAAACACAGTTGAATTTGCAGACTGGATTGGTCGCACAAAACAAAAGCAAATTCGTGTGACTGGGTTAGTCGTGCTTTCTTTAAATTATAATTCAAAAAATTGAAGTTAGATGACATCGTTTGTATTTTGAAGTTAGATGACATCGTTTGTTGAAATTCTCTGGGGTGTACCATGATTCAGGAGCTTTTATCATTATAATATATCTATAGAGTGTTTACTTGATCTGGTTTCCTTTTTCTTTTATGACCTTTTTCTATCAGGACGCTTGTTCTGGTTTCCTTTTTTCTCTTATGATCTTCTTTATCAGGACGACCAAAAGACCTGTCCCTTTGGAACATTGTCTCTTCTATTCTGGGGAGCTTTACAAAGTGTGCGAGAACGAAGTGTTTCTGCCTCATGGATATAAAGCAGCCAAAGATGTACACAAGAAGAAAACCACAAGTTCTGTCTCTGGTGGCACCGGCTTGCGTCCTGGGTCTTCAACAGCTGCTGATAAGGGTCGAGGACAGAGGCGTGATAGCTCTTCTCAGGCGAAGCAGCACAAGCATTCTGGTCCTCAAAAGTTCGGGAATTTTGGTGCTGGTTGGGGAACACAAAGCACTGGGTCTGGACAGAACGTTATGGGGTTTAGGAGATCAGAGTCGTCTTTGTGGCTGACACTGATTAATAAGCTCTTGAAGAAATCACTATTACCTGTATGTAATAATATTACTTTTTTCTTCATGTGCAAATTTCCTTGTTTATTATCTTCCCCCCGCCGCATGCTTACAGTATAGTTAGAATTGCTGTTAGCATGTTCTGGAGCTGTTATTATTTAATCTCTTGATAACTTGCCCACTGTGTTTTTCTCCTCCTCTTTTGAAGTTTTAACAGTACCATTTTTGTTTATAGGTTGATAATAGACTTATCATGTATTAAAGCCTAATATTTGTCATGAAACTGTAATTTCAGGTGGTTATATTTTGCTTTTCCAAGAATCGATGTGACAAATCAGCTGATAATATCCCTGGTACCGATCTCACAAGTAGCTCTGAGAAAAGTGAAATTAGGATATTCTGTGATAAAGCATTTTCGCGGCTTAAGGGATCTGACAGAAACTTACCACAGGTGTCCTACCTAATTTGCTGCATTTGTTAATCTAGCAGACCATCTGGTTTTTGGTGTCCTGCTTGATTCCAGAACGGTGTCTTATTGATGGTCATCTGAACTACAGATTGTCAGAATTCAGAGTCTTCTCCACAGGGGCATTGCTGTGCATCATGCAGGACTCCTCCCAATTGTCAAGGAAGTTGTAGAAATGCTTTTTTGTCGAGGTTTGGTTAAGGTAATATAACATGCCCGCTTTTTTAAGGGAAAGGGCACATTGTCCCACAGAAATGCCCATATTGTTAGGACGTCACCATATTTAATTACTTATTTCATTTCAGATATTATTCTGCATTAAGCATGTAAGAGGCATATATTTTTATGTTAGACCACTTGTTAGTGTCGATAAAGACAGGGTCGTATCCTTCATATGTAATGGTTACTCATACACACACAATAAGATTAGAGACTCAATGAAAATTACTGGAAGTTAATTTCAGATATTTAAATATTACATTACTACTTACTATTACATTGACAAGTAGTTACACTCCTGTGGTGAGAGGTCCGTAACTGGTTTGGAGTACATTGGGTTATGCTGAGAATGGTAAAAGAGGCAACGTATAGCTGGGCTTTCAGAAGATGGAGGAGAAGACCCAAATGTATTTCTACTAGCAATCATGTGCGTAAAAGAGGAATAGGAGGGTTACATGTGAGGAGTAACCTCCAGTCACTAGTTTCTTTTTGGTTTACCCATGAGGCCCTTGTTTGTGATGATTATTGGGTGACCTTTGCAGAGACATATTTTGGTTTAGGTTTCTCCGCTTTTAGGTATACTAAAATGCAGGGATTCCCCTTCAATTAATAAAATTGTTTAACCTTAAAAAGAAAAACATAAAGCAATTAGCATTAGGTCATGCTTGTATTATACTAGTTCCGATGGTATATCCTAGTAGGAAGTTGTACTGAAATAACTTTTTAATATCTGGGAAGAATCTACTAGCTTTAGATCCAACTAAAAAATTTTGGAGCCCATGATTCTTGGTTTTTAAAGTATGACTCCTGATCTGATGTATGTTCTTTTCAAGTGAAAAATTAACTAAATAAATAAAGGGAAAACGGTTGTGATGAAATGAATTATCAGTTAAGTGGTGAAATCCTAGAACAAGTTGAACATTGGGCTAGTCATTTTCATGTTATATACTTTTACCACTGCTGCTGAAGTTTCTTTACCTCCTGTAGCCATTTTGTAACCCGTTTGTTTACTTTTGAAGGCCTCATATACTCATTTAATTCTTGGTTCTTACTTAGGTTCTGTTCTCGACAGAGACATTTGCAATGGGAGTTAATGCTCCAGCCAGGACGGTAAGTCATCATTTGTAGTGATCTTGTTACTTTGAGGTGCAATTATTTTCATAGAACATACTCCATTCCATTTTACGTGACCATGTTTTACTGGGTATGGAGTTTACAAAAGAAAGGAAGACTTGTGAAACTTGTGGTTAGAACAAATCAAAGACATTTGTGTGGCTCTAAATCATTCATTAAGGTAAAATGAGAAGTGTAAAGTTAAAATCTTCTAAATACAAAAAGATGTTATTCTTTTTGGACAAACTAAAAAGGTAAGTCTTGCCATGTGAATTGGGATAGCAGGAATAAAAAGTTCACTCTTTTTATGATAAAAGAGGCTTTGTGTAGAAAAACATAAAGAAAAAAGGACACGAATGATTTACGAGGTTCGGCAAGTGATGCCTACATCCTCGGGC
>JAABOM020000096.1:1473679-1493822 GCA_011800125.2 Solanum clarkiae
TCCAAAGAAAAGGTTGTAGCTGAATTAAAGAATTATAGACCCATAAGCATTGTCAGACTATTTGCAAAATCAAAGCTTAATTACGTGTTATGGACTGTTGAACTTATAGTAATCAAAATTTTCTCATCAAGGCAAGAGAAATCATGAATGCAACTTTAGTCGTAAATGAGGTCTTCCATCATAACCATGAAAAGGAGAGAGAGCAAATTTGATTGTTCTCTCAAGTCATTGGGATTTCAATAGCTAAGTGTACATATTTCAGGAAAGGAAAGAGGAAAAAAAATAATGAGAAAAGTAAACCAAACTAAACTACAACAACAACAACAACAACATTACCCCACTGCCTCAAAGGCTCCCGCCCATTGCGGGGTAAGGGGGGATCGGATGTACGCAGCCTGACCCCTATGTTTAAAAACAAAGCGCGACTGTTTCCGGATGACCCATGATGAGCGTCGAAAGTTGCATTGACTAACTGCTACTTCACAATTGAAAGAAGCATAGACGGTTTAAAGAGCCATTCTGCTTTATTCCATCATACCCCAAAGCCAAAAAATAGTGAATCTTTGGCTCCATCCGAGATTGATGGAAATAAACCAAACTAAACTAAATTTACAAAATCTTAGATTATTTAAGAATATCTATGTCACGACCAAGCTAGTCCCTTGGCGTGACACGGGGACTGGAACCCCGAAGAACTCCAACCAAGCTTCTTAGCACATAAGCATTCATAAGGTAATAGGCATCAACAACAATCTAAGATAAAGTGGAAGTAAAGTCTCAAGTCAAGATAGACTAGGCAATAAGCAGAAGTCAAAACATTTCCTGCTTAAACTAGATTACATCACAATCATTAGTGTAAACATGCCTCTACCAGTCTAGACGGGAGCATAGGACAAGCCCTAGCTCACCCAACTTAGGAAATAGTGGAATAGTCGAAAATATAATAAGGGAACATAATAGGCTTGCCATCGAAACATGAGGACGCACCAATCAATCTTCAAAAAAGAATCCAAGCTCACCATGGTTGGAGTGAGAAAAAGTGTCAAACTCTACATTATAATACAATATAGGCAAAAGAAAGTATGCGTTAATACTTTGAATGTACTAAGTATGTGAGCAATATGCATAATGTAAACAATAGTGAGATAGGACATAAATCATGAGATGCAAGACCAATAGTCAATGAAATGTTTAATAAAGTTATGAGTTCACAAGATGGTAAATGCATCATAGTCATAATAAAAGCTTGAAAGTAACCTTAGTCATGTTGTGACATATCAACCTTAACTGACAATAAGATCATGTGAGCTATAACAGGAAATCCGATGTAACTCTCGCATTGAGAAGAGAGGTTACTTGCCTAAGTAGACTCCATGATGGTACACCAATCACAAAAGCTATATTGTGGATCCATTAGCTAAACCAAATAGCAACCAACAGGGGCACATAGTTTGGTAATAGAGGTTGCTGCTAGGATTCCATTATGTCGCTCTTTTGAGCTTCTGGATCGAACCCACCTCAAGTCCGCTCGATGCTAAGTCAAATCCCAATGGAATAGTAAATCAATATTTAATAAATAAATCATGGGGAAAGGCAACGTCTGATTACTAATCCAAAGTTATCAATCTGTCATAATAGAGTAATTCGTTAAAATCTTTGATTCAATTAATGTGAGAATTGTGCTTGTCAACATCTTATATCCGTGAGTAGATGGGTAATCTTAGAACTTTGATTCAATCAATGTGAGAATTGTCCTTATCACATCTTGAATTTGTGAATAATTTCTCACCATCATTCATTCTTTCATAAAAACTTATCATCTAATTCCTTATCATTCATAAAACCTTATCAAGTCACGGTTACAATTTGTAATGAAACTGGAGTAATAACATGGGTTCACGTGTAATCAACTTAAAATCATGTAATTTGAATGACTTTATGTAGAATCATGTGAAATAACACTAACTGAAATTACAAATTGTAATTAAAGATTCGGTAGATAGGAACTCTTAAATTCCACTTAAAATTATCCAAAACGACAAAGTATAGGAATTAGGAGGGTATGAAAAGTCCAAAATAACCCTCATTAAAAAGAATTGAGTCAGGCAAAATTTTTGATCCTAGATCCACGACTTGGACCCGATCCCCAGTTTTAATTTTTTAAAAACCTGGCCCTTCTCCGCAATGCGCCCTTGTCGCGGAGTCCATTGCCTCAAAAATTTTCTGCAAACAAAATTCTTTGCCCTGGTCCGTGATGCGGACCTGTTTCCTCACTTCATTATTTTCCAAATTTCCTCTTGGTTCAAGACTAATTTAAGTTAGAATTATATGGGGTTTTACAATCTATGAAATTTGAACACTCCCCCTCGAGTTGGTGTGTATAACTTGTTACAAGTGTAGGTTTTATGGAAACTAGTGAGGAATTTAGTGAAAATATCTACAAACTAATTATTTCAACTTAACAAATTTTGTAACAATATCTCTTGAGAGATTATTTTATCTGATGAAGTGACAATTGATATTATATGTTTGATTTTCTCACTTGATAAAAAAATGTATAGTATCATGAAATACTTGATTTGATATAATATGAAAAGTAGCTTGATTATCGCACACTAGTTCCATACGTTGATTTCTCCGAACTTTAATTTTATGAGCAACTGTTTAATCCAAATTAGTTTGCTAGTTGCCACAATCATTGCTCGACATTTAACTTGTGCACTAGGTCAAGCAACCACTTTATGTTTCTTTCTTTTTCAATGCACCAAATAACCTCCTACCAGAGGACAACATCTGGACATGAACGGCATATCATAAGGTGTTCTTGTCCAATCAGCATCAGCGTATCCAACAATTTGCTCATGACGTCGATGCTCAAAAAAGCTGATTTTATGTATAAAAAACAACCACATTGCATCGACCATCACGTGGAGTGTCCATAAACCAACTTGCAACACTCAGAGGAAAGGCAATCAGGTCGAGTTACTGTGAGATAGTTCAACTTACCAACCAGCCACCTATACCTTTAGGATCACTAAGGGGTCGTTTGGTTGTTGGTTAGGGAGTTAGTCATGTGTTAAAGCTACTATAACTGATATCATGTTTGGACTTTGGAGCGTTGGTTATCATTTTACAGTCCTACATAAATAAAGCATGTATAAGTTATGAGTCAGTTTATGATTATTTTGTGATGAATAAAAGATGGAATAAATAATACATGAATAACTAATCCTTGCATTGCATTACATTACCATTATCTGCATAACTCTAACCAGCCACTAAATGACCCTTAAGTGGTTTCCCCTGTCATGATAGAAGTTTAATATTAGGCTCCATAGGAATGCCAATTGGTCTATAGTCTGTCATACTTGTCTCCTCAAGAATGTCTAGGGCATACTTACGTTGTGAGATAACAATTCCTGATTTGGACTGCGCAACCTCAATCCAGGAAATGCTTCAATCTGCCGAGGTCCTTCATCTGGAAATGCTGAAAGAGATGTTGCTTCAAGTCTCCATAATTTGATGTGTTCCATTCCCTTAGTTTCCCCCTCAGCAGCTTCAATTTTGAGGCCAAAACAAAACCAGGGCTACCAATGGCTGAAAGAATCCCCACCACACCTTAATTCTGTCCTTGAATCTTGCATATGAGTTCAATCTGTTTGGTTTTTTTTTTTTTTCAGAAAAGAAACAAAAAGATAAGAAAAATATCTTTGATTACGATTAAGAAGAACATCTTAATAGACCGAGATCGAATTTTGGGTCTTTTTCTTGGTGAAGATGATCTGCCATAGTCTCTCCCGGCCCACAGATGTAGGAAGGCGGCCTGCTAACCAAACTGCATAAGCAACAGAACTCCTTGTTGGTGGTTGACATGTATCGGATTATGTGGATTGAAACTTTCTTTTCTTGCAGCTTTCCTTTTTCTATTGGAGTAGGTCAAGGTTGCTGTAGCAGTTTTAATCTCAAGCATCCGCTTCGGTGGTTAATCAATTAGGACATCCACAGTTTCTTTATCTTCCTCTAAAAAAATCTTTTTCGTGGCATCATCATGACCTTGGGAGGAATTGGTCTTGGCCGGAAGAACAAAAGACCGGCAAGCACAGAGCTGCTGTAAAAAGGGGGTTCACAGCAACAACGAACGATAACCTGTCCATACAACCAGCAGGGAGGATGACACTATTGGCAAAGTCCGTCTAGTGAAAATGCCGTAGCACGAAAGGTGGTAGGTATGCACCGGGGAGCATACCATAGGGAGTAAAGGGAGCCCGGATGATGGAAAAGCCTGGGGAGCTGGGTCATTTGACAGAAATAATGCAGCCAATAACTTCAAACTTGAAATATGTTTTATTAGCTCCCCAATCACCACATTTTAATATTATCGGAGAGTGATCAGAAGCCACTCTTGGCGACATAGATTTCCTGAGATGTCTGAACTTCTCAACCCACTCTGGTGAGAATAAATAGGCGTTTGGACATGCAATTTCATCTCATTATTTGAAGATGAAATCAATGTTTGGACATGCAATTTCATCTCATCATTTCAAATGAGGAGATGAAATCTTAAACTTGTTGTAAAACTTGGTTTGGGAATTTCATATCATGATTTCACATTTTTCAATTGTAAAAATTGATCGAGAAGTTATATTTAGTAAAAAAAGCACATTTTTATACCAACCAACCATTCATTTCGTATGTAAACAAAACTTGTAGTTGATATTATTACTCTTACCAACCTTTAAACCATTTATATTGGATATAACCACTCTCACCAACCAAGTTTTGTTAATACTCCAAACCGACGCTCTATTTATTTATTATTAACCACCAAATTTAGAGAATAGTACATTGCGACTCATATTCAATTTTACTTTTTTATTGAACTAAAGTTCAATCAGTAAATGTTGGATTTTTTAGAATAGCTTTCTGATAGTGTACTATAATTTTGTTATGATTTTATGTTTATGAGCAAGAACTACAACTTACAAATCCTAATTGCATGTCTAAACAAAACAAAACTTAACTTCATATCATATCATAATTTCATCATATGGCCAAACAGGGCCTAAGATTCTATCAACCCTGGAAGCTTCTCCAAGATTGTTCATTCTGTTCCAGGTGTAGGATCTACCAATAAAGGTGGATCACCTGCTCAAGCAAACTCCTGCATAATGTGAGAGACACTTTTTTTATTGCGCTGGTGAGAGGGGTATCACACCGGGTATGATAAGATTAGGAATGAGACCATTCAGGAGAAGCTAGAGGTGTCGGCTCCTGTGGATGATAAGATGAGGGAAGCGAGATTGTGATGGTTTGGACATGTGCAGAGAAGGAGTACCGATGCTCTTGTTAGAAGGTGCGAGGGGTTGGTTTTGGGAGCTACATGGAGGGGTAGAGGTAGACCGAAGAAGTATTGGGGGGAGGTGATCAGACAAGATATGACGAAACTTGATCTCAAAGAGGACATGACCTTAGATAGAAAGGAGTGGAGGTCGCGAATTAGAGTAGCAGACTAATTGGTTGGTAGGGTTAGGTGGTTGTCTGGCCTTGGGGTATAGTAGGGTAGCAGGAATAGTCGCGTTTTATATCATGTGCTGTCATTATCTGTCGTATATGTGTTAATTCTATCGCATTTACTTACTGTCATGGGCTTTTCGTTATTAGTCGCTCTTTCTGTTCCCTTTCCTTTCCTTTCCTTTGTCGTATCTAGTTTATTCTGCTTATGAGTTTTTGAGACGAGGGTTCCCAGGAAACATCTCTACTTCTAGGAGGAGCGGTAAGGTTTGCGTACATTCTACCCTCCCGAGACTCCACTTGTAGGATTCCACTGGTTATGTTGTTTTGGTGAGAGGAGTATCATTGAACCTAGTGGCGTGGAATCACCTCACACAAGCCATGAGCCTTCACATAATCCTTTGATAGCTGCCAATTCCACCAAATAGCCCTTCTTTCAGTTGCCATGAAGGCCATAGACTCCAAAGATGAACCAAGTAAAGAGGTAGTTCAATTCTGTCTTCTGACTTGTAAAGCAATAGCTTCCTGTTTGGACAAGGCCCCCCTAGTAGGATCTTTTATCCCACGTAATCACATTTCGCTCTGTAGTTCTACTAGCCTCCATACATACACAATCCATCCAACTGTTGCTCCTAAGTTGCCTGAAAAAAGTACTGTCTTTTTCTTCCAATTTTGTTTCTTGTAACACCACTACTGTTAGCTTCCATTTTGATGATAACATTTTCACTACATCTACATTCCTCTTTTCCTTACTGTTCTGTCTGCACACAGTCAAAATATTATTTTTAGCTTCATCGATCACCCAATTTTAATGAATTCTCCCTGATTCTTGTCTCCCCATCCTTATACTTAATAGTTTATACTGCATAAGTAATATTCTCCAGTAGTTAATAAATTATCCCTTCTTCATACATTGCGACTGAGTTGTGCCTCTGTGTGGTCTACAAACATCAATTTTTGGCTGGAGTTAGACCCATAGAGAAGGCTTAGTTTCTACAATGAAGGTCTTAAAAGATGGATTGACCATCTCCATGTTTTGAAAAGAGCCAGGATCAATTTTTTTAATTATGTCGATTTTGACTTGTAAAACTTGGTCAGCCCACTTCATAAAGTTGCGTCTTCCAGATTCTCCATCAATTCCTTCCCATTTGTTGAGGCATGTGCACTTGGTTTGAAATTTAAAAAGACCCTACCCAGTATAGGATCTGTCATATCGTCTAGCCCTAGATGCAGGCTATTATCGATGCCAGCCTTTGATCCCCTTGTGACTGTCTGCTAGTTGTTGACGGCTGATTCCTTTCAGAGTTTCTTTCTAGATCGGGATGGTATAGAGAAGAACCTCCATTCAATGTTGATGTGACTAGGTATTTGCTCCGTGTCTCCTTTGACCCTCATATGAGCATATTGGAGATGATTTTGAGCTCGGTTTCTTCTTTTTCAATGCACCCTCTGCATCTTTTCCTGATTTCTTTCATCTTCTCCCTCGTCCAAAGCTGTGGAGGAAGGCCCAATATTCTAGTCCAAGTTCTGGCATTTTGGCAATTTTCCGGCATGCAACATATGCTGGAGATCACCATGAAAGGTGCAGTGCTTTCTTTTCCCACCTCCAGTCCCCTATTAGAGTGTGTTCCACCGTGCTCCTAGTGGGGAACCTAAAGAGAAGATGATGGTCACGCATTTCAAATACCCCTATGTAGCTGCTGCATTTGCTGTAAGCCCATCTGCGCATGACTCTATGGTTTGGGATCTCCTCGCATTCGAAATGGCCCAGCAAGCATTTGCTCATAATCTCTTTGTCCTGGAATCCGCCAATCTTGGCTTTGATGGAGTTCCCTTCACCTGGATCCACCGAGAGAGTGCCTTATCCCACTGTCCATCAATTTTTGTTAGTAGCTTCAGCGTAGGAAGAGTTCAATTATTGGCGAGAAGGGACTGACGTAATGTCGTTTCTTCTCTGAATAAAATTTCCAATTTTATCTGCTGGCTTGTCACAACCTGCACTCAATGCTGATTCTGAAATAATAATAATGGACTTTTTAGTCCCTTAACTGCGGTGATGGAAACAAATCTGCTGAAAGCATTGAACTTCGTAGTACAGAAATAAATTGCTTCATTATCCCTAAGCTTCCTCCCCGAGATAAGTTCCCATGACCTCAGAAGCCTTATGCAATAAATAGCAGATCCATGATACAAGTTTCCAGCTGATTATCATCCTTCTAAGAAAGCTATCTTAGTTTCTCCATTCAAAACCATGTTTCCGACGAGGCAACATTCTTTATGATATCTAAAGACTTGTCTCCAGCCCTAAAATAGATCTTGTTGACCATGTCTTTAGTCAATCAAGGATGCTTGAAGAAAAACACGGCTACCAAGCTTTGGGCTGATCCTGGAGAAAGAACCTTTTGACTTACTAATCCTGTGTTTGCATCATTTCTATAAGTTTTGATTTTGTTGTAGTGAATATGTGGTAAGATTCTTCACAATTCATTCTCTAATGAAGATTCTATGCCAGATCTGAAGTTGAAAGATGTGAATCTTGTGGAAGCATACTATAAATGGAATAATCTCTTGCAGAAAATGGCACAGAATAAGTGTCATGGTTGTATTAAATTGGATGAGCACATGAAATTAGCTAGAGAATTGAGGCGGCACCGAGAGGAAGTGAATGCTTTGAAGTTTGAAATGTCAGATGAGGCACTTCAGCAGATGCCAGATTTTCAGGGTCGGGTATGGAACCACATTATCATAATAATTTGGTTTCCCTTTTCATGCCAATTTTCTATCAAAGGAAGGGTTCATCAACCACCCCTTTTACACTATTTGCAGATAGATGTGTTAAAAGAAATTGGCTGTATAGATGCTGACCTTGTAGTTCAAATCAAAGGTCGTGTTGCTTGCGAAATGAATTCCGGAGAGGAGTTGATATGCACAGAATGTTTATTTGAGAATCAACTAGATGACCTGGAACCAGAAGAGGCAGTGGCAATCATGTCTTCCTTTGTGTTTCAGCAGAAAGAGACTTCTGAATCTTACCTCACGCCAAAGCTTTCTCAGGCTAAAAAGAGGTTATTTTTCTTTCGAACATATTTGGTTGATATGCTCATGTCTAACTGTTGATCATTTTTCCTTGTTCATCTATGATATGTGTATTGAATTGTTGTTTGATAGTTTTGGATAATTTTTTTTTTAATGAAGAGTTCTGATAACATTTTTTTTTTAATGAAGAGTTCTGATAACAATGTGTGCTTGCGGTGTCTGAATTATTGAGGGATCAAACCTGCATACAAGACTTGATGATTTTTCTTAATATTTCTATAATGGGTGAGCTTCAAAGGCAGTGTAGGACTTATCCTTGTTATACATTAGTTTTAATGATAGAAAACTTATCAGAACTATTTGATGAGATAATTGGGAATATGAAATCAGACAAGGTGTACTTTTCCTTCTTTTCTCGCTGCTTTGTTGGACGATTTAAGGTGCTAACTAGGTTCTTATCTCTAGGATTAGAATAAAACACACTATTTTTGTTTTTATGAAAACAAAACACATCATGTCAAATATAAGTACTCATGTTTCACAGAATAGCATATCCAAGTTGTATGGGACAGTTTACTAGTTACTAACTTGGTTTTATCTCTACAATTGGAATATAATACATCAATTATCAAGTCAAATTACCAGTTTCAAAAAAATATATATCAATTATCAAGTTAAATATGTCACCTATTTCACAGAATTGCACATCCGAAGAGACACATATCACAAGGTCACAGGTCAAAGGTCAAAGAGCTATGATACCTCTTTCTTGATATAACAAAGTGGGTGCTGTAAAGGTAGGGATGGAAAGTGAGTGTGATAAGCAATTAATGTCGAGTGTCCCACGTTGATGGTGGAAATGGGCTGTTGTTTCTTATACGGTTTGGGAAATCCTCATTACATGAGCTAGCTTTTGGGGTTTGCTGAGGGAGCTTCATTTCATCTAAATTATCGCCTGGCCGTTTCCAAATCGTCTATACATTTAGAGAGCCCCAAAGGCCCATTTCTCATCACGGTAGTAAAGCCAGCATTGGGCTTTACTACTGTTCTTGGTTTACTCAGCATTGGGCCCCATTGTTTGTTGTTCACTCTCCAAATATCTGATCCTGAGCATGCGAGGAATGTCAAGTGTGCCACATTGGTGGTGAGAAAAGGTGGTTGTCTCCTTATATAGTCTTGGACAATTCTTACCTCATGAGTACTTTTGGAGTTGAGTTAGGCCAAGACTCAATTTTTTATCAAGTTTTTTCTTCTTTGTTATAGTGAATATCACGTTTAGGAGGGTAAAGGCTTTGATGGCCAGCTGCCAATTCTCTTATATTGTCGGTGTATGCGCTGCTTTTCCTTTATTCAAAGAATTTTTGAAGAAGATGGGATTTGGTCAATTTGCAAATCAACCGTGTAGTGGTCTACGACTTCGTTGCTCCTTTTGGGTCTTTCTCTGTAATGTACAACTGCTTGTGGAATGTCTTTTGACTGGAAAGTATCCAAATTTCCCTCAGTAAAAAATTTACTGAACAACAGAGGATATAATTTTACACAGCTTCAGATCATCCACAGAACATTTCTATCATGATTTGTGCCTACAAAGACTATTACTATATAAACGATGTGTGTCCACTTGTCTCTTTTTTACTTCTGTAGATATGTTTGCTTCTCGCACTTTGTCAATGTCTTCTACTTGTCTTCAGTTGACTAGTGTAACTCTACTAGTTGATTATGGTGATTTCATTCTGATTAGCTTGATTCTCATCTTTTCTATTTGTTTCAAGTCATTCTGATGTATTATGTAGGTATATTCTCATTAGTTACCATGAGCTGGTACTTAAACCCTCTTCTTTGGGCTTATAGATTTTTATGTTTCTTTGTTCTCAATGACAATATCATTGTTGTGGCATTGCAGATTAAACGAAACTGCAATAAGGCTTGGGGAACTTCAGGCTCAGTTTAAGCTACCAATTGATCCAAAGGAGTACGCCCAAGAGAATCTTAAGTTTGGTTTGGTTGAAGTGGTATACGAATGGGCAAAGGTTCTCTCTCTCTCTCTCTCTCTCTCTCTCTCTCTCTCTCTCTCTCTCTCTCTGAGAAGGATTTGCATGTGTGGTTGTTATGACTTATATATCATAATATCCTACATTTTTTTTATTCTTCTGTTCTCCCGTGAGGGGTGTCTCTAATTCTGCTTCCCTCTTGCAGGGCACCCCATTTGCTGAGATTTGTGAACTCACTGATGTCCCTGAGGGTGTAATAGTGAGGACTATTGTTAGATTAGACGAGACTTGTCGTGAGTTTAGAAATGCTGCAGCAATTATGGGCAACTCTGCACTGTACAAGAAAATGGAAACTGCATCTAATGTGATCAAGCGTGATATCGTGTTTGCAGCTAGCTTGTATATCACTGGAGTTTGATTAGGTCAGGGAGCCTTGAGTTCATTTGCAATTCTAAAGGAAGAACTGATGAATGCTTGTTGTACAATAAAATATGTTCGCCAAGGTGTGGATTTTGAGCAAGGATACCCCTACACTGACAAATTTGTACAGAAATTCGAGTCATGCATAGGTACAATTACCAATCGACAGTAAATTATGGATTAGCTCAGAGAAATAGATGAACTTGAAGATACACTGTATGAACATTCACTTGAAATTTAGGTATGATTTTGAATTTTGTGTCCATGTAATTGTCCTAAAATTGATTCCCAAGACTTGGGATCTACTTTTATCAATTTCATGGTTGAATGATTCACTATGAAGGTTAACTAGCTCTTGAATGTGATTGATGCTAAACTTTGTTGACAATAGTTTGAACTCGAGACCTTTGGTTAATGACGTAGGTTATTCCAACCATTCCATTACAACCTGTAAGTGGAGAGTTGGGCATCTTTTATGATCAATTGTTTAACTTGGCCTCAACTAACATAACTTTGGGTGTGCACAAGCAGAGACTTAAACTTGTATATAATGACTTTGGATCTGCACAAGCAGACATATGTTTATGTATTATGCCTTGAAGCAAATGACGAGAAAAGGGAAAGGAGAAGTTTGTGAAATGATTTATGTAGCATGTTTATTCAAATACAACCAAACACAAGGGAGAGACACATTAAAACCAAGCTTCAAAACAATACAAAATTAGGAGGGATTTGCAATATCCAGATGCTGCCTTTATCAAGACTCAGTTTCAGTTATCACTTCTGTTTGGTTTCTCCGACATAAAATTAACCTGATCCACCAAAAAATGAATGCTAATTAGATGTAAAATATGAGCATTTCAATACACAAAGTGGAAAAAAAATCATTCAACCATGCATAAACCTAAACTGTTATCATTTTGCAAGTTTCATATTGAGTGTTCACAGATTTACTCTAAACTTAACTTTTGGAGGAATATGACATGACGCTCTAAAAGTTGTTAATTTGAGTGAATGGAGTAATACCCAACCCCCTCTCCCAATACTATCGAGTTTTATGTCTAAACTATCACCATAAACTGGAGTGAGATCACTTTGCGTCTCTCAGCAAGTCATCCCTTTTTACCTCATCAACAGGAGATGGAATCCAGTCATTAGTAGCTGGATTTCCCTTGTAAATATGACATGAATCAGTAGCAGAATCAGCTCCTATATTGAAAGTATTCCCATTTGCATCTTCCACTTTGATAAATCCTGTTCCTGTCTGAATTTTACAAAGAAATCGATAGGTAAATAGAACAATTGATTTGATAGTCAAGAAAAGAGTGAGAGTAGTAACCGTGTGGTGCTGCTTGTCAATGCAATTAAGATCTTTGTAATACTCTGTTTCAACAAATTCCTCCGTCACTTGGCTGCTTCCATTGTAAACCAATTTCTACAAATGAGGAACATATAACTTTAAAAACAAGAATCTTAAACACATTTCAAATCCTGAATCCGCCTTTCTACCTGAGGATCATTTTCGAGACGTTGGAATTCGAGATTTTCGGGAATTGTGTCAGGACATGGATTGATGTGATCAACATAAGTAGAAGAGTAATCACTACGTTGAGGTTTAGTGTGTCTTTTTGGTGCAATGCCATCAAAATACTCTCTTGTTGCCTCTTCCATCTTTGTTTCTTCCTCTTTTGATACATGAACATCACTCCTATTTGCTCTAATGTTTCCATTCACTTCCATTTTTGATGTTTGTTCTCAAAAATTAAATGACATATCATGTGCTACATATGTAAATAAATATCTTTGGGAGAGAGAGATATTTAATCCTTCAAAGATATTTTGGTCATGTTTGGAAGTTAGTGGTAGGTAGCTTCGTTTCGTACATCTTCATTTGATTTGAAAATAAGATAATTTTGTTACGTTCGAGGGCATATAAGACCTTTTTTTTATGCAAATGTCGAAGAGTATTTAGTTTTGTACTCCTTTAAAAATATGTTTTTAGTTTCGTATCGTTTTTATAAGTGATCTTTGTTCCTACACATGAGATTTGAGAATATTATTTTGTTCTATTCAAATGGTAATCGGACCATTTTTTCGAAAGGAGTAGGTTCAGATCAATCTGATAACCATAATGATGGTAATTTAAAGTTTAAATTTTACAAATTCAGATTTTTTAAAGTTTTTTTGCATAAATTTAACATATTTTTAAATTAATATTTATACATTGATATCTACTATTTATCGTCATTATAATATTTTTTATATGGTTCAATAAAAAATATCTTATGAGACTTATCTACAGTTGTTGAGAGGTCTCTTTCAAGGGAAACAATTGAGTGGTGTGTGAACTGCCACAAAAATATGTACTGTGAAAGGTGGTTGGATTTCATTAAAACATATTGGATTTTTTAATTTTTAAGATACTTAAAATGTAAGAAAATAGTTTTTAATTTTGTATCATAATCATGTCATGTGAAAATATTTATGGCTTGAGATCGATGATGTATACTCATACAAATATCTATAAAAATAATTTACTTGGATCAGTACTTTTTAATAAATAGTTACTGATTTATAGTCGCTCTTTTCATTTCCTTTTCTTTCTTTTTCTTTTGCCATAAGTTATTCTGCTTATGGGTTTTTGAGATGAAAATTTTCAGGATTTCTACTTCATGAGGTAGTGGTAAGGTCTGCATATATTTTACCCTCTCCAAACCCCACTTGTGAGATTCCACTGAGTATGTTATTGTTGTTGTAATTACTGATTTATAGCAATATAATGATAAATATGCACTTGTATTTATAAGTGAATTATGTATGTAATATAACTGTATTCTAAGTGTTCAAGAAATGTGTTATGCTTATTTGATAAGAAATTGACACAATGTGTATCAAAGTGTATGATAAATGTATTATCCATCAATAAGATTTGTATTGTACATGTTTTATAAATAGTTTTTCGTAACATGTATTAAAACATATTATAAATGTATTATAAGTGTTCAGCAAGAAAAATTGTAAAATTGCTCTAGACGGTAAATATTTTCTTAACATAGATAATCTATGTAAGTTTCCCTATCTATAACTTGTTGTAGATAGGAGTGTTCACGATTTGGATAAAAATCGATCCAAATTGAAAAATCGAACCAAATCGATTAAATAAAATAATTTTATTTTGGTTTTGGTTTGGTTTGGTTTTAGTTTTTAAAAACCGATAGTATTTGGTTTGGATTTGAGTTTGTTTGGAAAAATCAAAAAAATAATCAAACCGAACCAACAAATTATATTCATATACTTTATAATTATATATACATAATACATTATTTATAAAGTAGTTTTTATTTTTTAATCTACTATAAAAGTATAAATGCTCAAAACGAGAATATTTATTTTATTAATTTTATGTATTTGAATGTCTATGACAATTCTTGGTGGGACTAGAAATATCATTAGCTCTTTCTTCTGGGCCAAAATGGTGAATTTTGAAATCATTTTGCATAGTAAATTTAGTGATTTAAAGTTCTATAATATCAATCGTTTTAACTATTTTTTGTTTTGAATGAATTATTGTTACTTTTTCTCCATTTTAAATGTATCATTGCTTTTATTTTTGTGTATGATTAATAATCGAACCAAACCAAACCAAAACCGACAACAACCAAACAGATAAATGTAATTATAATTGAGCTGGTTTGGTTTTGAGAATTTAAAAATCGAATTAAGTTGGTTTGGTTTTGATTTTGACCAATAGCCGACCCAAACTGACCTGTGAATATCCCTAGTTGTAGACACATAAATTATAAAAGTCTTTCTTTTCTTTTTTCAAATTCTTTATCAAGTCAAACAATACCACATAAATGAGAACAAAAAGAGCAATAATTGTTACTCGATATTTGGTGTTTGTCTGAATAATTTGATTTTGCACTATATACAATAACATCTTTATTATAATCTCATAAATAAAGTCTGAGGGAAATACGTGAAGGTAGAAATGTTATTTTCCGAAAAATTCTCAATTTAGTAAAGTTTGAAAAGAGAAAAAAAATGTACAAATAAAAAGAATATAACAAATAATAAGAAAAATATTACATAAAATTCACAAAACAAAAAAAAATTAATATTTGCCAAATAATAGAATAAACAATTGGTTCCTTTAATTACAAGCTCAAACAACTTATATCCCATTTGTTATGAACCCAATAGGGATATCACACAAATAGATAATGGGTCAATAGGCCTTGGCCTTGACAAAGGTCATGAATTATTTGCAAAGACATTTCTGTGTTTCTAGAGTCTAGTCTTGTCATCAAATCTCAATTACACATTCCTAGCTAGAGCACAATAGGATGTCAGAAATGCAATACAAGAGATGATGGTTCAATTATATTCCACCTAGTAGTTTTTAAGTGTTAGAAGAGCATGGTTCATGCTAATTCTTGCATAAGGTGTCACTAATGTGCAGCTCAAAGCTAATTCCATGATAGATAACAAACACCGCATCTTTGTGTCGATAGTAAAATAGCCTTATCCTCATCTTCAATTTTAATATCCAAATTCTCAAGATTAATAATAATAGAATTAAATTCATTAAGATAAGCTTGAATAGAATATCTTCAGTCATGCGAATAGTATAGAATATCTTTAGCCATGCGAATAGTATAAAGCCGTTCTTTGAGACGAAGCTTGTTGGCAAGAATTTTTTGTCATGTAAAGCGACTCTAACTTTGTCCATAGCCCAGCTGCCGTTTCCTCGTGAACAACGTCACGTAATACCTCCTTTCAGAGACATAATTATATAGCAGCCAATGCTTTCTTGTCTAACTCTTGCCACTGCTCATCCGTCATTGATGAAGGTTTCTTAGCTTTTCCCTCAAGGGCTTTCTTTAATCCGTGCTGTGTGAGAACGACCTTCATTTGGATTCTCCATATGCTAAAACTTATCTTGTCATCAAATTTCTCAATGTCGAACTTAGTGACCGTCGACATAATGAACCATTAGTTCTGATACCAATTATAAGGAGTGGAGCATGAGCGGAAGTGTGTATAATGTGAAAAATTTGAGAATATGGAAGAATGGATGCAGGATAAGTAACAAAATAAGGAACACTATTATAATCTATCAAGTATTAAGGTAGCAAGAAAAATAACAAACTCTCACAATATATAAATAAGAAATGTGTGTGAAGGAAAATATGAGAGAGTATGGAAGGTGATTATAAAAGGAAGCTCTTTGTATTTATGTTTTTGTTTCTTGATTTTGGATTCTTGGATGGTTACAAAATGAATGCCATGGGGAGGTATATATATTACTCAACCTCTTCAATGGACCGCTAGGATCAATTTGATCCAATGGCTACAAATAAGTCTCCAGAAGCCTCTACCAAAATATCTTAGATATTTACAAGGTGTAAGAATTCTTTATACCTATCTTGAATGCTCTGGAACCTTCCAGGTTCCTCCTTCAAGATCCATATTCTTTTAGAATTTTTCAGACTTCTCTAGAGAACTCCACACGTCTCTTAAACCTTCCAAACTCCTCTAGAAAATTCCACACATGTCTAGATCCTTCCAGACTTTTTTAGATTATTCTTTATGCCATAAATTGGGCCACACTTAACAATACTATAAAATCACGCCCAATTTTCATAATTATCATTTATATCACACTTGTCCATAAGGTGATTTGCTTAAGTTTGATTCAAAGTTTTGTAGAAATATTTGTAGTTATTGGTAACACAATAGTCATATACTTCGCATTTGTGACCAACATATGTCAAGAAACTAGTTGCTCACTACAGCCGAGATTAAGCACACTTCAGTACTTGCGCAGAATTGAAACCTAAATGGCATAGGTAATCAAATAACATTCAATAATAGACGATCTTATTTCACCTAGTGGCGACTACTTACCAGCTGTAGCCTAATCTTTTCAAGTGTTGAAAGTGCATCATTCATGCTAATTCTTGCATCAGGTGTCACTAAAGTGCAGCTCAAAGCTAATTCTATGATAGATAACAAACATTGCATCTTTGCATCACTTTGTTCATCCCCGGGCTGTACCAAATGAGAATCTACCACCTTATGAATTTCATGTGGAAAGGAATCACTAACCCAACGTTTTATGCTCAATTCCCCAGTAAATATTTCATCACTTGGTCTTCTTCTTGTGAACGTCTCCATCATCAGGATGCCAAAACTATAAACATCACAACTCGTGGATACTATTCCATCCTGTCCATACTCTACAATCATGGTATAAAAAAATGATCGTAAAAGCTTCCCAGTTGAAATGGGATACGCCAAAACTGATATCAATCTATATCTTGGGGGAAGAATTGTTTTAATTATTGAAACGAATGAAGAAGACTTTAAGAAGTTCTAAATACCTGGAGCAATATATCCAATGGTTGCAATTGTCCTTGTTTGAACAAAAGCCTCTCCTTCACCTAACAATTTCGCAATGCCAAAATCACTGACATGACCAACCATTTCTTGATCTAGTAAGACATTGCTTGGCTTCAAGTCACAATGCACCACAGGTGTTGAATAGCCATTATGGAGATAGTCCATTGCAGATGCAACATCTATCATTATATCTAATCTCTGCAATAAGTTCAAGAACAAGTTGTGAGAATATAACCATTTATCAAGTGTCCCATTGGGCATGTATTCCAACACTAGGGCTTTGAAATCCAGGTTGGAGCAGCTGGTGAAGACTTTGGTCAAATTTCTGTGGCGAAGGTTCCGGAGTACCTCACATTCTGTGTCAAAACTTTTGAATGCACGCTCCAATTGGACTTTGAATACTTTTACTGCAAAAAGGGTTCCATCCTTGAGTATCCCTTTGTAGACCACGCTGAAACTCCCACTTCCAAGCAAGTTGCTTTCGTTGAATCCTTCAGTTGCCTGTTCAAGTTCGTAATAGGAAATTCTTTCATGCTCTTTTAACAGAGATGCACCTGCTTGACTTGCATTCTTCTTTGTCTTTCTCCATCTTAACACCAGACATCCAACAACCAATGCAAGGAGTAATCCCATCCCTAATGCAATATATATACTTATGAGCATTCTCTTTCTTCTTGACTTCTTTGTAGATTCGGTTAGGCATGGTTTTACGTTAAACCGTGAGTCACTACAAAGTGCATCATTGAACATGAAAGATTGACTGGTAATATTTGCAAAGGGACCACCAGTGGGAATTTCTCCACTGAGTTTATTGAATGAGATATTTAGGTATTTGAGATACACAAGAGCTTCTAATGACTTTGGAATTTCACCACTAAGACTGTTATAGCACAAATCCAAGAATTCCAAGGAGAGCATTTTGCCAAATGAATCTGGAATGGGCCCCTCTAATTTGTTATTTGCTAGAGAAAGATTAATCAATTTATCTAGGCCCCCTAGAGTGCTAGGAATCTTACCGGAAAAATAATTCCGTGACAAATCAACGAATATTGCAGCCTGTAAGTTTCCGATCTCCTGTGGTATTTCCCCACTCAATAAATTGGATGAAACATCGAATTCCATGAGATCTTGAAGTCTCACCAAGCTTGATGGTAATGTTGAATTTAGCCAGTTGTAAGCTAGATAAAGTTTCCTCAAACTAGTCACATTCCCTAAGCATGGTGGCAACGAACCCGAAAACTTATTTCTTGACAAGTCTAATGCACCAAGATTCTTTAAACTGCATATAACATCTGGTATGGTTCCTATTATCTTGTTGCTTTGTAGGTAAAATTCTTGAAGGTTCAACATGCCATGGACAGTATTAGGAATAGGTCCACTCAACTCATTGTTTTCCAGACTCATCATTGTCACTCCAGTAAGATTACCAATCTCTTGTGGAATGACGCCCTTCAGTTTACAACCATTTACTTGAAAAATTTGCAGCAAGTCTGAAAAATTACCAATAGATGCAGGCAAAACACCGTACAATGCATTATCATTAAGCTGGACTGTTCTTAGTTTTCTACAGTTTGTTAATGATATGAGGAAGTTCGATCTTGAACCGCTGAAAAAATTATTCATCTGCAAGTTCAGAACCTCAAGATACTCCAAGTTACCCAGTGATTCAGGAAATGGGCCTGTAAAACTGTTCACTGAGAGATCAAGGAGTCTGAGTTTCGAAGAATTTGATATTGACTCAGAGATGGAACCACTCAGATTATTTGCTGGACAATAGAGTGCTTCTAGGCTGGGCATTCCGCGACCTAAATCTGAAGGTAGAGTACCTGAAAGATTGTTGTCCCCAAGATCTATGATCTGCAGTGTTGACATGTTGAAAATGCTTGCTGGGACAGAACCAGTAAACTCATTCTCGGATAATCCCAGTTGCTGTAAGTTTTTAAGATTACTGAGCTCCACTGGTATCTCTCCTGTCAATTTGGAGAAATATATGAGTAAGAGTTCGTCGGAAGGCAAAAAATTTCATTTCTGGTATAGAAAATATCATTCTACCTTCCAAATGCAGTCTTGAAATATATAATGATGTAAGATCTGTTAAGTTGGCTAACTCTCTTGGTACAGTTCCAGAAAACTCATTATCTCCCAAGAATAATATCTGAAGCTTTCTGCACTTCCCCAGGTTTGGTGGAATAACTCCATGTAAGGAGTTGCTTTTGAGGTAAAGCCCTTCCAAGTTTGGAAGATGGTCGCATATAGTTGTTGGAAGCTTACCAGTAAGACTGTTCTCAGTAAGAGCAATGATTTTCATCATCGTAATGTTAAAGATTGACGTTGGTATGGATCCAGTAAGCTGATTATTTAGCAGGTCTAGGCGAGTCAAGTGATGAAGATCACCGATCTCTTGAGGGATATCTCCTTTGAGAAAATTATTCCGCAAGTTCAACACTTCCAGTTTTGTTAGATTGGAAAAGGAAGATGGAATTTCTCCTGAAAATTGGTTGACTGAAAGGCTTAGAAACTGTAGCTTCGGTAACAAACATAAAAATGCTGGAATGGCTCCGGTGAAGTTATTGTTTTTGATACTAATTAATTTCAACCTCTGCAAATGTGCCAACTCTAGTGGCAAATAACCATGGAGAGCGTTGTAACCTATATTGAGGGAAACGAGAAATGATAGGTTTCCAAGGTGTGGAGGAATGGTACCATGAAGTTGCATGCTAGAAATGTCTAAACCAGTGACTCGTTGGTGGCGGGAGCTGCAAGTGATTCCGATCCAGCTG
>JAABOM020000096.1:1510590-1523742 GCA_011800125.2 Solanum clarkiae
GGAAATGGTATGGGAAATGGAGAAGGAGTAATGGAGAAGGGGAAGGGTTTTTTCTGGGGAAAGAGTGAAGATTAAGAAGGGGCGGGTGAGGAGTATTAATTAGGGGCGCGTGTAGTCACGCGCCCGGATTTAAAATTAAATTATTATTATTAAAAAAAATAAAGTCACGATAATTAATTTGACCTCGTGGAGGGTAAAAATTGGGTGTCAACATTGCATTATCGAGTTTTAAATGATTTTATAATTTTTAATTGGATCATAAATTTGGTTTTGGTTTTTAAATTTTTATTAATGATTAAATTGATAATCAAATATGATTATATTAAAAGTATTACTTTACTCCTAATTATTTAACAGTGATTTTAATATTTTACCAATTTTATTTCCTAGATTTAAGATTATTTTCGATCGTAGACAACAGAAACTAGTCCCTACACCTCTCCATTGCACTACTCTTTTCTCAATTTTAGACTTGATTGTGACAAAAACATATAACTAATGATGTTGTTTCTACAATTTATTGCATGAGTCTATAGAAAAAATTCGAATAATTTTGTCTTGTAAAAGTGATTGATATAAACTTTACGTTGCACTTCTATTCTTGTCACTATCTCAATTTTATGAACATCATGTAGATATGAGTACGTGAGTAGTTTCTTGTCGATTAAATAAACAATTGAACCTGTAAGAATCAATTTAAGAATTTATTAACTTAAAATTAATAATAATTATATACTAATTTAATTATCAATTTAATAGTATATTAACATGTCAAAAACTAATTAACTAAATTGATAATACATAAAACTGGATCGAACCCATCAATATACACCCCATAATGCAAATGCTTTCACTTGCCTAACTTTAGAGCAGGGCATGTTTACTTGCATTTGATTGCCTAACTTCAGAATGTTATTTTTTAATCTTTTATATTTAAATAGTCAATATGTTTAAATAAGTATTATTTGGTCTGCTTTCTTTTTAGTCCATTTCGAAATAAATGACTATTTTTCTTTTTAACAATTCTTTAATTTTGACTTAATTTCTATATGACATGTTTAAAAATTAAGGCCACAAAATTATGAATATGTTGATCCATTTGACATATCTTTAATTTAAGAGCAAAGCATCCAAAAGTCTTTTTTTTTATTTTATTAAATTATGTCTAGTCAAAATATAGGTAAAACAAATTGAAATAGATCGAGGGAGTAAATATTTTTTATATTTTATGTATATATGTATAGATTTTGAATCCTCTTAATACAAGACTAGAGATTTATTTAATGATTTAGAAAATTCGAGGTTTCGAGTTCAAAATCTCAAGCACCATATCTTTATTTTTTGAATTACCTTGTAAAAAATTTAATGTGCTACTCTATCATCTCCACACTCCTATTCCGACATTCATTAATTATTTTTAACTAAATTTTGTATAAATATTTTTGAAATAATATTATGAATTTGCTTGAGTTGGTGAACTATTTGATGAGAGTTAATACTTTTCTGAGATAAGTCACTTTCCCATTCACTAGCATTGTCCATTGTATGTTTGCAATTTATACATGCACCAAACTTTGAGAGCCTAACTACTAAGCTTTTTGTCCCCCAAATTTCACCCTTTTGTTCTCTATATAAAGAAGGAGGCATTGGGGTAACTGATCAAGTTGTTATCATGTAACGAGAAGATTACGAGTTCAAGCTTTGGAAATAGTCTCTGTTAGAAAATGCAAGATAAGGCTATATACAATAAACTTTTGTGGTCGAGTCCTTCCTCGAACTCTACGCATAACGGGAGCTTTACCGCATCGAGCTTGCCCCTTTGTTCTCTATATAAACACAAACCATGTTCACTCTCTTTCTTCATTCCAATTTCTAGTAATATTCAAATTATCACCTCCCCTCACTATCTATACTAAGTGTTTCTTTTTAAAAAATTAAATAATAATCGTGTTCAAGTCAGTTTGTATTAGATATCTTTGATTTATATGCTTTCTTTTCTATAACCATAAACTCCTCTTTCTTAATTCCAATTTCTAGTAGTCTTCCAATTATTACCTCCCCTCACTATTTATACTAAGTTTCTATTTTTTACATTAAATAATGATAGTGTTCAAGTCAATTTGTGTTAAATTTTCTTTGATTTTCTATTCTTTGTTCTCTATATAAGCACAAACTATGTTCACCCTCTTTCTTCATCCCAATTATTTCTAGTAGTCTTCCAATTATCTACTCCTTTTACTATTTATACTACGTTTTCTTTTTTTGTTTTTTTTCTTAAAAATAATGATAGCGTTCAAGTCAGTTTAGATTAAACTATATCTTTGATTTATAATTTTTGTTCTCTATATAAGCACAAACCATGTTCACTTCCAATTAGTTATCACTTCCCTTACCACCTATATACTAAGTTAGTATATGTATATTTAAAAAATATTATATATCAGTAGTTTTTGAGTCAATTTGCGTTAATTATCTTTGATTTCTAGATGTCAGCAAGAGAGTGTGAAGGAGTGAGTGTAGTCAAGCCAGAGATGACCAAGAATCCAAAGAACACAAACAAGTTTCAAAAGCAAAACTCTACAAAAGGTGTTGTTGATGGTACTACTAATGATGCAAGAAGTACCACTAGAACAACAACTTGTAGCTTCAAGATGCCTTATAGATCCCAATTATCTCCTATTAAGATTTTCAAACACCTTGGAGGAAAAATGGCTGCACTTATGAAGATTGTGTCTTTTTCAAAGAGAAGTTGCAGAAAAGTTACTAATTCGTCAGAGAAAACAACAATTTCTGCTAAGCCATCAGCTGCCCTAAATATCGACTCACATAGGGCAGAGGCAATTGATGATTGCATTAAATTCATCAACTTATCTTCTTCTTTGCCAAGATCTAATTCAGTATCATAAGAGATCAAAAAATCTCTTGGTAAGGCGTCTCACCATATTATTTACATTAATTGACCACTTTTTGTGGCCTTGTATTTATAAGTTGGTCATATTTTTTAATAACTTGACGTGTGATTTGAATATAGTAATTAGTTTTGAATGACTTTTTGGTGGGGTGGCCACTATCAAGGTCACCATCGAACTTCACTTCATTGCTCAAGTTCTTAAAAAGTGGTTAACTTTCAAATAGGACATCAAGAAGTGACTATTTGTGTAAATGAGCTTGTTTTACCCTTCTAATGGGTCTATCTAATGTTAAATTAATTAAATCAATAAATTTCAAATATCAAATTCATAAAGAAAATAAACCATTGTACTTCTAGGGCATAATATTATGCAAATTCATAGTGCATATGAGTACACTAACATATTTTTCATTCTTGGTCATTCAACTAGTAATCGCGTGACTCGATCAGTAAGATTTGCAATTCCATCAGTTGAGCTATATTTCCGAGCCAAGTGAAACATACTTTCTCATGCTTCTTTATTCTTTTTCCTAACACAATTATACTTATTTATATATGATAATTTATATCGCCTCTAAGTATACGCACATAATTATATCGAAATATGCATAAGTTAACCTAATAGTGTGGTTTACATACACATCCTAAGTAATTATTGTATGCACCAACAAGTTAATAACCCATCCACCCCCACCCCCACCCCCACCACAATAATGAAAGTCATGATGGTCTCCATGATTGCTGTCACTAAAATGCTAATTTTTACATTAAGAAAGTTCTATTTGTATAAATCTTGCAACTACTTTTAAGTGTCCAATTTTGCCAACTAATTACTTTTGCTTTTTATTTATGTAGTAGTTTGCTTTTTGCACATGTTAGCAAATGACATACTCGACATTAGAAACTCATGAACTTTTACATTAATGTCAAATTAATATATAATAATAGTAATAGAGTCTATGATAAAATATTTATAGACATTTTAGTATTTCCACATACTGAAATTGTGTATTAGCAAAATACTATTTGTTCACGAGTATTTACAATTGTACAATATAAACTTTTGTAATACATTTGAAACACTAGTGAAATAATAAGAAAATTTGGATAAGTGTGAACGAATGAAACCATTTTTTTCGAGGTGAAATTCATGTCCAAATACTGATTTCTATATAAAATAACTTGATCACATCTAATAATTAAAAATATTATGACACTTGATCAAGATCCGATTTAAGAGAGCACGAGGGGTATTCACTCGAATCCCATTTACAAAAAGTTAAACAACATACACACCTAGATGGTAGTTAAGGGTAGAGCTTAGCTCGGTATTTAGGAGATCCAAATTTACTTTAATTCTTATATTTTAATTTTCTCTCAAAAAAAATTCTGAATCTATTGCTACATTGCATCGATAAAAAACCATTTATTATAGAAGGACAATGTAGAGTAGATTGGTCCATTGGTGGTAGATGCAAATGGGGAATGGTCACTTGTCAGAAAAACATGTAACTAATTAAATATGGACATTGAATGCAGACATATCTATTATTTTTAACTTGATTTACATATGTATAATTGAAATATATATATATATATGTTCCTTGTTTATTGTGATAAAATAACTTAGCATAAAAAAAACTATAAATCTCCAATAAAAGGAAGATATATGTATATAAGGTTGGCTCTTCCACTGAAAAAAAAAAATCGTAGTAATAGTTGCAATAAACACTAGAAGGAGTAGTGTGATGTAATAATTGACATTTTTTCATTTTTTATTCAGAAGTTTTAAATTTGCATATTTGAATTGAGTATTTTTCAATAGAAAACACTTTATCCGACCCTCTTAATAGATGTATTTGACGCAAATCTAAATAGTTTGTTGCAAAACAATACAAATATCGTAGAAAAAATTGATGTGATGATGATTGAAATCTCTCCGCATTCTTAACCTTCACCATGATATTAATAACTTAGTTCTTAGCGCTTCCCAAAAACTCTTTATTAGAAAGAACAAAATGGGAAGAAGATTTAGCAATCAGTAAGATTATATCAACATATTATATCATATTTGGTAGTATTTTATCATTTATTTTTTGAGCTTACTTTCGCGTTTATCTTCAAAAATAAAGAAGGTTTAGCAATCAGTAAGAAACTTTCAAATCAAGATGAATGCTATTATTCATGATAGTCTTAGTTGGACAATACAATGCACAAACCTTATTTTTGTACAATATAGAAGATGAAATAACTAATGCATACTTAAATTATGTACAATTAATTTATGTATTACTAATACATGTATAACTGTCACCAACAATCAACCAATACCTTATGAATCATTTGGTGGCTGGTTAGAGTTACGCATGTATGAGTAATACATGAATTAATCATTTAGTGCATATCAAACTGCCCTGTTTAATCTCATTTTCAAATCAGCTACCAAATGACCCCTCAAGGTTAAACAAAAAACATAGATAGGGAGTAGAAAAGTTATGTATTAGACTGAGAGATAGGGAGGAGCAAGGCACATGGATGTGTTACATAAATAGAAAAAAATACATGGTTGTCTTGGCAACGTCGTACAGCCTGCTAAGGCTTGTGAGCATGTCTGCATTGCTTTGATGGGATTGTGTTGGATGGCTATTTAGAGGTTTGGTGATGAGTCTCCATCATAGACTCAGGTTGATCAAGACTCATGTCTGTCTGCCCCTCAATGTCCTCATTATGTGTATTTTTTGTCCCATTTCCTTACTCTTTTTTAACTGCCAATAACTCGAAAATTCGCTTGTCGGAATTATGGTTTTAAATAGAACTTTTTATTAGTATTCTCTTCGTTTTAATTTATGTAATATCGACTTTCTTTAATTGTTAGTCAATTCATTAAAAAATACTATTTTCACTTGACACATTTCTTAAGAAATAATAAATGAAATGACAAAATTTTATTATATTATCCTTTGAATATAATAAATCAATACTTTGAAAGATGCATTGAAGAAATGGCTATAGTTAATAAATAGTGTAAATTACTAAATGATATATCATTGCTTGATTTTTTAAATTGAATAAGTGATAATGGGCATCTATTTTTCTAGATAATGGACAAGTAAAAATGGACAGACAGAGTGACATACTTCTTAAGAAATAATAAATGAAATTAAATGATAATTTTACTATATTATCCTTTGAATATAAAAATTCAATACTTTGAAAAGATGCATTGAAGAAATGTCTATAGTTAATAACCCCCTCCATCCATTTTTACTTGTTCACTATTGACTTGGCATAAGGATTAAGAAGCAAATAATAAGGATTAAGAAGCAAATAATAAAGTTAATTTTAGTAAATAATTGTTAATTTTACCAAATCACTCTGTGAATATAATAAATACAATTTCTTCAAAATTGTAATAAGGATATGATTATAATTAATGATAAGGATAAATTAGGTAATTTGGTAAAATTACTATATTCAAAGGGTAATTTGGTAAAATTACTCCATCATTTACTACTTCTTGATCCTTAAAGTTGGACGGAGGGAGTATCAATTAAGATATAGTGATCTTACAAATATTTATGATTCATTTTAGTTACATATTTCAAGATTCTTCCTTTTTTTCTCTCTCTCTTGAATTTTGTGTTCACTCAAATATCATCACATAGATTAAGACAAAAAATATAATCCTACATATTATGGAGTTTGAATAATTTAAACTGAGTGAGTTCAACTAATTAGATTTTTTGCTCAACTTATAATAATGAATTTGAAATTATGAGTTTACGTCTAAATTTTATTAAAGTTTTGTGTTTTTTCATCTAAAAAATTATATTTCACGTCCAAAATATTAAACTTGAATAAATTTGTGCCAAAATACTGAATTTGTCCCTACTCATCGGCTAGTCTCTTTTTTACTTTACCATGAGTAAATAGTCAAATATTTTGTCATTAGATGAGTAGCTCCGATCCAAGCTAGGAATCAAAATAAACTATTTGTTGATATGCTTTGGTGCTGTCACCTCTCTACTTTAAAATAATTTAATAATTAGGAGATGAAGCTAGAAGTTCAAATACAATATACTTTGATTGAATTTAATAATTCTTAAATATAGATACATAGGTAAAGAAGATAGCAAGAGAAGAGAGATGCAAGCGAGATAGGAAAAGAGACAGGCGAGAAAGGAGATATGCAAATGAGAGAATTTGTATCGCTTTGTATAAACCATGCAAATTATAGAAAACTCAAACTATAATTATAGTTAAATGTTATCCGCGAATCATAATTAATTCAAACTATAAATATATTAGCTAATTAACTATTATATATTTAGTTATCCGTATAATTTTTCCTAAATATTACTCAAAATGGTTGTTCAGTCCATTTTGGTTGCAAACGGCTCCATAAATCCCTAAGTTAAGTTTTTTTCCTGTTCTTTTTCTGTATCATTCCTCTTTGTTCTTTCACTTTCATCTTCTAATTTTAATGATTAAAAAAAGGTCAAAAGACACCTCTTTTTCCAAGAACAAAATCCAAGAAGTGTACTGGTCACATAATTGGGTACTAATAATTGATTTCCAATCTCCCAAATCTGAAGTTTTATTCAAATTTTTTTAAACTTAAAATTCTCTATTTCACCTCTCATAACATGCTTTTATAGTTCGACGAAAGAATTTCAAAACTCAAATTTTAAAATTTGACCTAACACAAATATGAATCACTTTGAGTGAATAATACATGATCAAGAAACTAAAAGTATCAAGGGTAGATCACATACATAATTTGAAACTATTTATGTCAGAAAAGATTTCAATTGGTCGAAATTGAAAAAAATAAAAAAAGATCTAGCTAAAGATAAAACTACTGCAATGCATAAATAGTACTACTCTCTTCATTTAGAAAAGAATGACATGATTTGACTTGGAATGTAGTTTAAGAAAATAAAAAGATTTTTTGAATCTTGTGATCTTAAACTAAAGTTATGTTAAATGTATTAAAATGACTTTTAATCTTTTGGCCTAAAACATTGTCATGTGGAAAGTTAAAATTAAAGTTTTGCCAAAAAAATGATCATTCTTTTTTAACCAGATAAAAAAGGAAGGTTTTATATATATATATATATATATGCATTGGTGATACATAGCTATACATTATATGTACATGATTATAAATTATTTATATGATATATTACATCTTATGGATGTATATAAATCTTTGATACGTAGCGCTCTCTCTATAAATATAGTCATTTTTGTCACATATACAATTACAAGAACCCTATAATACATTTTAAATAGAGCATTTTTATCACCGTCAATAAAAGAAAATAAAAAAAATAATTATAATACATTTTGAGTTCGATATATTATACATGGTATAGGCATGTTTCAATACACGTGGATAATATATAACTAAATATGTTTAATACAAATCTATGATAAGTATTATGCATGAATTTCAAATATTTTAGTACCATTTAAGTTAACTTACGTTATTGAAAATGTAATATATGTTGTTACTATAAGTAATAAAGATAATTGTGTAGTACAAATTTTGATTTTTCCAATAAAATAACTTTATACAAATTTTATATAATTAATGTAATATTCAGTGTGAAGTTAAATCAATTTTATGAATATTAGACTAAATGAAAAGAGAGAAGAGTCAAGTCTTCTGAATTCACAGAGTTTTCGTAAGGAAATTATTCCCCTCAAGTACTCGAGGTTATGAAATATATCCTTCCAGGATAAAATGACTCACAACAAACAAATAGCGGTACCTCAAATTTGTTGTACAGTGAACCACTCGATGGCTTGTAATCACACTCGAATTTTTCGAAACAACACTTTTTCTTCTTAAAACTTGTCTTAAACTTTTCTACCAAAAGCTCCTTAGTTTTTTTCTTAAGTTCTCAAGTTCTTAAGTTATTTATTTGTTCCAATATCTGAGAAGGATTCAAATATTTATAGTCAATATGATGGTACAATGATTCATGTATAGTAAATGAAAGGTTGCACTGAAATACGAAAGGTTGCATGAATGTTCATGAATAAAATGAATTTATTCATAATGCAACTTTCACAATTTTCAATACACCAATCTTTATATAATGTACCATTGTTCATTCACTCATTATACATTGAACCTAAGAATCCCCCACATGAATGGGAAGGCTGTAACACGAAAGCTAGTTTTACATGGACTTGTGTGTGATTACAAACAAGGACTAGTTGCATTGGGATAAGTGCGTTTCCCTTTGAACTTTCCGTAGTGAACTTATACCGGATGTACTTGATCAATCGGTAGATGCGATATCTTTGAACCGTCGAACTTGAATGTATACCTAGATAATATAAGTCACACAACCAACCTTTTACCATCTATGGTTCTCATGATTTTATTCATTTTAGTCATGAACATGTGCCAATTTCATGAGAGCTTAGAGAATTGGCCTTTACTAACATTCTCCTTGAAACAACTTCAATTTCACTCCCATATAGGTGATTCTTAAATGTTTACTTCCTTAGAGAAACTATTTGGTTATACCTTACCAAACTTAGAAATCATTAAAAAATTTTAATATAAACTTTATCCTGATCACTAATTATTGTCTTCATCATGAGAATGTGTTAGATTATTTGACAAAATTAGACCGTCAAACACAACTTTATTTGATCTCCTTGAACCTAACTCTTGGGATCTTCAGTCTAGAGTTACCATCATGTTTGACTTGTCCTAGGCCTTAAACACATCCTCTTAGATGACCTTTCAACTCTCTCTCTAGTTAGACCTTTTATAAGTGGATCCGACACAATATCTTTTGACCTTATATAGTCAATTGTGATAATTCCACTAGAGAATAGTTCTCTAATGGTACTATGTTTCTGTCTTATGTGACGTGATTTACTATTGTACATCATGCTCCCTGTCCTACCTATTGCAGCTTGACTATCACAATGTATGCATATATGTACTAATGGTTTGGGCTAAAAAAGGATATCTTGTAAGAAGTTCCAAAGTCATTCAGCTTCTTCACCAAATTTTATCTAAAGCGATGAATTCAAATTCCATAGTGGTGCGAGCAATACATGTTTGTTTAGATGATTTCCAAGAAACTGCTCCATCACCTAAAGTAAATATATATTCTCTTGTGGATTTTACTTCATCTAATCCAATTATCCAATTTGCATCACTATATCCTTCAATTACTATTGAATATTTGTCATAATGCAAAACATAATGCTGAGTGTATTTTAGATACCCTAAAACTCTCTTCGTTGCCATCCAGTAAGTTTGATTAGGATTGTTGGTGTAGCGACTTGGCCTACTAATAACACATACTATATCTGATAGTGTACAATTCATGATATATATCAAGGTAACACCCCAGGAGGGTACTCTAGGGACTGGCACTAGAAGACTATTACTAGTCCCCAAGCGGACCATCTAGTCTCATCGCGATCATTCCATCCATTCATATGCCAAAGGTTCAATAAAATAACAAACTATCACAAGATAATATGAATAAATGTCTCAAAGAAAGGAAACAGGGATCAACAAGCCCGACACTATCCATCAGCTGTCTATGTCTATGAAGCCTCTATAACTAACATCTAAGAAGGTACCATGACAGACAATGGTTGCCACAGTCAAAAGAAATACTGATATAAAAAGAACTAATAATCATCCTCCAATTGTTGGGGAGGACTCACCATGATCTGAAATTAAAACTCTGAACCTCAACGATTCATTTGCTGAAGTCCTTTGTCTATATAATCTACATCATAAATGATGCAGTGCCAAAAGAATGTTAGTACGTGGAATATATTGTATGTAAAATGGGCTAAAGTAAAAAAGAACAATATAACAGTCACTCTTCAATCACTCAACCTCACCACAGAGTATGTGACCAGACTCTATCACCTCACTGTCCATCAAAACATCAAACCATCACATCATGTCAGAGTCCTATCACCAGAAGACCTATCTGGAGTTTCTTGGACCTATACGTATCATCTATGAACCAGTGATGGTACAACGAAGCGATATCATTGCGGCATCCGCCTAGCACCTTTTCATGGTAAAAGGGCGTACATCAGGGGTTTATAATAATAGTAAGTCTTCTTTTGGGACTAAGGAAACATTCATTCTCACGGTTCAATCCTCTGCTATGCTGGCCACATAGGTAATGCGTGCGAGTGGGACTCACTCTTACTCATTTTTGGTGCTCAATACTCCTCCCAGGACTAGACATGCTCATAAGTATATCAATTCATCAGGGACTTCCATCACTCAACCTCTACGGGAAAGACTACCTTTCAAATTCAAGGGAATGTATTCATCCAACTCTATCTATATTGTTTCAGTTATTACAATCATTAACACATATCACCTCAGGATTCAGACTTAGTCAAACATCACATTCAAACAATTAAGGCTCTAGACATTCCCCTAAGTTCACTATTCAAGTCTTTACAAAGAGAATTCTTAAGGGTTAGTTCACAATCACAAATAATGTAGGTATACAGTAACTTTAAGCATGATGATCATCAATTTAGGATACAACATATAATTAAAAGAATATTTTCAAGAAATAAAGATAATTTCTAAGTCATTAAATGATAATACTTAAGAACTTTCAAGAAATCACTATTCGAGATTTTGAAGTATCAATTTCACATCCTAACTCTATCTTGGGCACATGGAAGAATAATTTCATGCTCTTGGGTAGCCTTTACAAACTTGGGAATGAAGAATCTTCAAGGATTTCGGGATTTCTCTGGAAACCCTCACTTCTTTTCTTTTAGAACTTATGTAAAACTTAGAAAAAAATGGGTTTTTGAAACCCTTTGTACATATTTAGGCTTAGATAATACAATTTGGGGTATTAAAATATATTGAGAAGGACAAAATTTTTCTTCCCAAAATAAAAGGAAAAAAAGGTTAAAACTGGTACACGGTGCGCGTCGCAAAGGGGGCACGCACCTGTGTATTTTATGAAATTTTTTGAAAAATTAATTCTCGTCAACAAATGAAAAAAAGCAAAGTGTTGCTCCATTCTGTCCATGCCATGCCAAGAACGCGGACAAACATTAATTTTTGATTAATTAGCAAAAATTATTTTTCTCTCTAGTTGTTCTTAAATTGGGTCGAGACCATTTTTTGACTCGATTTTGCACGTTGATTGCATCTGGTCTCGAATTTCCCATTAGAGCTTTGGAAGACATATTGTGTGCATGATTATATTTTAGGGATGTTTCGATAATTTCACGGGGTGTTACATCAAGCTTCCCAATACTCTCACATAGTCAAATTGTAAGTCGCTTTCACCATTATTCTTTCTAAGTGCGAAGTTCACATCCAGTGGAGTCTTGGCAATCTTGAAATCTAAATACCTGAACTTGTCAAGTACCTTTTCAATATAGTGATATTGCGAATAAACCAAATCTTGTGGAGTTTGAAGAATTTTGATTCCTAAAATAATATCAGCCACTCCAAAGTCTTTTATTTTAAATTTACTAGCAAGCATTTGCTTATTAGCATTTATGTCAGTCAAGTCTCTACTAATGATCAATGTATCATCAACGTACAAACAACAATAACCTTATGATTTTGGAGTGTCTTTGATGTATACATATTTATCATACTCATTAATCTTAAATCTGTTTGCCAACATGATTTGGTCAAACTTTGCATGCCACTATTTTGGTACTTGTTTCAGCCCATAGAGTGACTTTACAAGTTTGCACACTTTCCTTTCTTTTCCAGGACTACAAAACCCTCAGGTTATTCCATGTAAATTTCTTCCTCTAGCTTTCCATTTAAGAAAGCAATTTTATGTTAGACCCCGTAAATATTTTAATAGATCGACAGGTTAAGAGGTTGCGAAATAAGGATATCACCTCGGTCAAAGTGCTATGGCAAAATAACAACCGGAAAGAGATAACGTGGGAAGCAGAGGAGTCGATGAGGCGGAGATACCCTCACTTGTTTTTCGCGACGTCAGGTAATCTACTTTCCCCCTCTCACAAGTTATTATGGTGATACTTGAAATGCCCTTTTTGCGGTTGTTGAGAGGCAGTTGGTTAGCTCAACATTCGGTGACGAATGTTCCTAAGGGGGGGAGGATGTTAGACCCCGTAAATATTTTAATTGTGTGTTTTGAAAAGTGTAATTTGAAAATTTGTTTCGGAAGTCCCTAATTGGATTAAATTATAAAAGTTTGGGACCTAATTATTTGCCT
>JAABOM020000096.1:1523842-1538830 GCA_011800125.2 Solanum clarkiae
AGTCAGTAAAACAGAGGAAACTCTGCCGAAATTTCGGCAGAATTTGTGAACCAACTTTGGGATCTTTGTGGTTTAAGGTTAGCCCAAGTGCCCTATCAGCCTGAGTCACGGCCCCGGGGTAGGGTCGTGACATTTTACATCCATTTGATGAATTTCAAGATCATATACTGCTGCTAGTGCGTCCAAAATCCGAATAGATATAATCCTTGTCACTGACGAGTATGTATCAAAGTAACCAAGACCTTTCTTTTGTTTGAAGCCTTTGACTACGAATCTTGTCTTGTACTTGTCAATAGTACCGTCTGCCTTCATTGGTCCTAAAGGCTTATTTCCTGGAGGAAGATCAACCAACTCCCAAGTGTGGCTATTCAAGATTGATTCAATCTCACTATTGACAACTTTTTTTCAAAAAGTTGAATCCATAGAGAATATTGCTTCTTGGAATGTTTGAGACACATTATCAATGAAAAATGTAATAAAATCTGATATGAAGAAAGTAACAGTCCTTTGACGCTTACTACGCCTTGAATTTTCTTCATTTTATATATTTCTCTTTGGTTCAACTTGAGGTCGTTTAGAACCTCCACTAGACTCTTTAGATCTAGCTTTATACGAATAAATGTGTTCAAAGAATTCAACATTATTCGATTCAATTACCGTATTTTCATGAATATCTGGATGTTCAGATTTATGAACCAAAAATCAACATACTTTAGTGCTTCTAGTATATCCAATAAATACACAGTCCACAGTCTTTGATCCAATTTTCAACTTTTTTTGCATAGGAACTTGAACTTTTGCTAGACACCTCCATACTTTGAAATATTTCAAGTTGGGTTTCTTTTCCTTCCATTTTTTATATGGAATTGATTACGTCTTTCTATAGTTCACTCTATTAAGTATGCGACTTGCTGTAAGGATAGCATCCTCCCATAAGTTTTGTGGTAAACCTGAACTTATAAGTAAGACATTCATCATTTCCTTCTAGGGATGTGCAAAAACCAAACCGACCAATAAATCGAACCGATAAAAACGTTATTATTTTATTATTATTGAGTTATTAGGTTATCGAGTTTTTAATGGTTTTGAAAAAAATGATTATTGGGTTATCGATTTGATATCCGTTTTTTATTATAGGGTTACTTGGTAAACCGATAACCTAATAAGATTATAATAATTTACTATTTTACCCCTTCGTAAATATTAAATATTAATAATTTAATAATAATAGGACACTATAGCAATATTTTATATATTTTAATCTTTATTGTACTTAAGTGATTAGTTATCCACTTTAGTATTTTAGTTTGTAAATAACTAATTATAGCTTTTGCAAGTTTGTAAACATAGTTTTCGTACTCTATCTGCTTTTTATTAATGCAAATTCCCATTATCATTCTTATCGGGTAAACCAAAAAACCGAACCATTAAAGACTTAAAATCGATAAACAAAAATCGATAAAATTTATTTTATTGATTTATTATTGATTTAGCATATTTAAAAATCAAAAATCGATAAATCGAACCGATAATATACAAAAGCGAGTTGAACCAACCGATACATACCCCTATTTCCTTCAGAGTTTGATTTTTTCTTTCAACAATCCCATTAGATTGGGGTGAATAAGGGGCGGTCGTTTGATGGATAATTCTATTTTTCGAACATATTTCTGCAAATGGAGATTCATATTCTTCACCCCTATCACTTAGTCACTTCAAATAAAAACTTGATTTTTGTTTTCACTTTGTTTCTAGTTTAATGGTGAAGTTTATAACTCTCAACCGTTAACCAAATGAACTTCGATGTTCTAACGAACTTTTCAAGTTCTCTGAGTCAATATCGAGTTCAAACAGAGTATAAACCCACAAAGGTTTTAATCTCTAGAAACCAATTATAACTACACAATAAGATATTAATTTCTTTAAAATTGTTGTTACTATAAGTAATAAAGATAACTGCGTAGTACAAAATTTAATTTTTTCAATGAAATAACTTCATACAAATTTTATATAATTAATGTAATATTCAATATGAAGTTAAATCAATTTCATGAACATTAGACTAGATGAAAGGAGAAAAGAGTCAAGTCCTCTAAATTCACAGAGTTTCCTTAAGGAAATTATTCCCATCAAGTACCCGAGGTTATGAAATATATCCACCCAGGATAAAATGACTCACGACAACAAATAGCGTACCTCAAATTTGTTGTGCAGCGCACCACTCAATGACTTGTAATCATAGTAGAATTTTTCAAAACAACACTTTTTCTTCTTGAAACTTGTCTTAAACTTTTCTACCAAAAGTTTCTTAGTTTTTCTCTTAAATTCTCAAGTTCTTAAGCTGTTCAGTTGTTCCAATATATGAGAAAGATTAAGATATTTATAGCCAATAGAATGGTATATGATTCATGTATAATAGATGAAAGCTTGCATCGAAATACGAAAGGTTGAATGAATGTTCATGAATAAAATGAATTCATTAATAATTGTAATTTTTACAATTTTCAATACACCAATCTTTATACAATATATCATTTTCCATTCACTCATTATACATTGAACCTAACAATATATTGACTAAAATAACAATAATTGAATTCATAATGACTGGCTTATGGGGTGCCAGAACTGCATGAAGAAATTGTCCTTGTCAAGTTTGAAACTTATCATATTTGCTTACAACTTAAAACTACTTCATTGTCAAAAAATTACTTAGGATGTCTTTCAAATATACTCTTTTCGATCCCTTTTATATCTCGTTTTTTATTATAAATATATGTTCCTTAGTATATGTTATTTTACAAAATCGATGCATAAATGATATTATTCTTCTTATTTTACCTTTGATAGTTAATGAACTTTGACTATTGAAATCTAAAATATTTAGTATCATTAATTGAAAATATGACTAAAAAAAACACATTAAATAAGGATAAAATAGTAAAATCATCTTTTTTCTTAATGCAAATGCAATCACAAAAGATACATATAAAAAGGATCAGAGGGAGTAATTATTTTGATTTATGTTATCCCACCCCTCATAAGAAAATATTACAAAATTATCTTTCCTTGCACTTAAAGTTGAATTAACATATATTTTTGTCCCTCTGCATTTTAAATATTTTTTAAATAATTCTTCATTCTCAATTTCCTCTCAACTTTTTTTTTTCTATTTTTCTATTTTTTATTTATTATTTTTCTCCTCTTTTATTTTTTGTCATTTTTTTTTTGTTTTTTTCCCATTATTTTCTTTTTCATTTTTTTGAACTTCTATTTTTCCTCTCTTTTTTCACCTTTTTAAAAATTATTTTTCCTTTTCTCTTTTTCAAGCATCTCTATGCCCAATCTGTAATGTCCGCAATATTTTTAATAATTTTTATTTATTTATTTATTTATTTATTATATTATTATATACTACACTATATTATCAAACTTGATGTCACGCTCCAAATATCTACAATATGACTTGGAACTTGAAAGTAACAAGAAGAAGACATGATGGGTGTGTTTGGTCCGGAGGAAAATATTTTTCATAGAATATGTTTTTTAGAAAATATTTTTTGTAAAATAAATTAGTTTTGAATTAAATTTATTTTTTTATGTTTGATTGGTGAGAGAAAAATATTTTTAATTATTTATTTAATGATTAAAATATTATAGAGAAAATATTTTTTTATTTTTGCTAGAGATTGGATAGAAAATATTTTTTAGGAAAGTAATTTCTGACATGAAAATCAATTTCAGTAATTGATTCGAGATTAAACTCTAACACCAGATGTAGGACCTAACGTAACTTCCGACCCAAGATTTGACTTTTAAATTTAGACTCGACCCCAACTTTCAAATCAGAATCTGACCACACTCGACCGCTAACCTAAAATTATGAAAAATATTGTAATTTAAGGTTGGATGACATTTTTGAAAAATATTTTTCTCAATTTTTGAAAGGAAGTTATTTTTCTTAAATTTGAAAAAAATAAGTTGATATAAAAAATATTTTTCAATTTATTTAATCCAATCAAACATGAAAAAGTTAAAAAATATTTTACACACTTGATATCTATGAAATTTTGCATTGATTTACTATAGCAATAAATGTATTTTTAAAGAGTAAGATACAATCTTCGACTCTACGGTACAAAATATAGCATTGTTAATGAAAATAAGAAGCATGCAAATTTTATTTATTTGTTTTTTATTTTGGTAGGACGCAAAATTTGTTAGATGATAAATTATAGTCAAGTATCCTAGTCTTTAAAAATGCATTTATTGCTATAGTATATTTTCACATAATTTAAGTGTGTAATTGACATTTTCATCATAGTTTATTGATTTTAATAATTTAATTAGATTAAAAAAACTATTTATTCCTAAAAATACCTTCAATTTGTTTTTCAACAATGACATCCAATGTCTTTTTCTTCACCTTCTTAAGTGTGGTCTAGTCTCAATCGTCACATTAATATCTTCACATATAAATCTATGCATCTAAATATGTGAAAAGACATCATCATCTTTTTTATAGGGTGCATTCATCAAGAAAAAATGGTAGTTGGTACATCAAATTAATCACGTCTTATTGATTTCTTTATAATCCTAAAATAAACTTTATAAAATATTTAAAAAACTATTAAATTATTTTTGTAAAAGAAAAAATTGAGGGTTTTAAAGAGATACATTATTTCAATTTGGATAAATTATGAAAAAAAAATCTAATAGAAATAGAAGTTTACTTTATTTTATGAGAAAATAAAACATAATAAAAATTTAAAAAAAAAGAGGGGGTTGTTGATTTCAAGGGTGTAGTAAGCCAGAAAGATGAATGAGGGACATTTTTTGATCCAACGGTGGATGTTAAGGACATTTTAGTCCCAATAGGTGGATGAGAGATATTTTTTTGTATAAATTACATAAATCCCATAGTGAAATAAAGAATCTTCAATATATGTCAACCGTTTGCATATTTACTAAAATCCCTTAAAATGATCATTATGCGGATACACTGGCACATACATGATTCATAAGTCATGATTTGCGGATACACTGACACTCATACATGATTCATAAGTCATCATTTGTGGATACACTGATATGTACATGATACATAAGTGGTCATTATGCGGATTCATAAGTCATGATTTGCGGATACACATACATGATTCATAAGCCATTTATGCAGATATACTTGCATTCATACTGATTCATAAGTCATTTATGCGGATATAATGATGAAAAAAAAGGGATTTTAGAAATTTATATAAATAGTCGGGAATATTTGAAAATAGTGAAATATAATATGTGTATTATAAATTTTCCTTTTCTTTCTTAAAATTATTTTCATAATTCAAGAATATTTTAGATCCTCTTTCGAAATCAACATTAGGTTAAAGATTAAAAATTATTACCATATAATTAATTTGTTCTCCACGGATGACATTCAACATTCTTTTCTCCACCTTCTTAATTTGGTCTCTGTCTCAGGTGTCACATCAATATCTTCACATGTAAATCTATGCATTAAAATATGTAAAAAATATCATAAAAAAAGATGTGGTGAAGTGGATGATTTTCTTAATCAGAAGTCTTGAGTTTGAGTTCTGAGTATGAAAAAATCATTAATGGAATATACTCTCTCTCGGAATAAAGCTTTACACAATACAAATTCAAATATAATCAAATTCTAATATAAATACCGAATAGTGAGCTAGAAATTAAAAAAAAATGTGAAAAGATATCATCATTTTCTTTATTAGGTGCATTCATCAGGAAAAAATGTACCATAAATGTTGGGTGCATTTATCAGGAAAACTACTCCCTCTGTCCTTATCCACTATTAACTTGGTACAAACACTAAGAATCAATAAATGATGAAGATAATTTTACCAAATTATCATTTTAATATAATAAATATAATATTTCAAAAAATATAATCAGGAAATGATTATAATTAATGATAATGATAAATAAAAAATTAAGTGTAAAATTATTTCTTAATTTTATAAAGTGAATAAATTTTACTCCCTTCTAGGGATGTGAAAAAACCAAACCGATAAAAATGTTATTGATTTATTGCTATTGAGTCATTAGGTTATTGAGTTTTTAATGATTTAAAAAAAAATATTGGGCTATCGGGTTGATATCGATTTTTACTATTGGTTTACCTGGGTTATTGGTTAAACCAATAATCCAATAAGATTATAATAATTTACTATTTTACTCCTTTGTAAATATTAAATATTAGTAATTTAATAGTAATAAGACACTATAAAAATACTTTACATATTTTAATCTTTACAATACTTAAGTGATTAGTCATCGACTTTAGTATTTTAGTTTATAATTAACTAATTGTAATTTTTGCAAGTTTGTAAACATAATCTTCGTACTCTATCTGTTTTTTGTTAATGCAAATTCTCATTATCATTCTTATCGAAAATTGAACCGTTAAGGACTTAAAATCGACAAACCAAAAATTGATAAAAATTATCTTATTGGTTTAACATATTTAAAATAAAAAACCAATAAATCAGATCGATAATGTATAAAATCAAACTGAACCAATGGATGCACACTCCTATACCCTCCGTCCCATTTTAATTGAATTTGTTAGGTAAGGCACATGTATTAAGAAAAATATTCGAAAATAAAATTTTGATCATATTTTTTATTATTGCCTTTTGTGAGTCATAAATAGTCGATGTAATTTATCTCGTAGAAATATAAAACTTTAATAAATAAAAGGGCAAATATTAAAAAAGTTTTAAATATTTATCTTGAATGTTAAATAATTTAACTATTTTGAATCTTAAAATAATTTAAAAAATTTAATTGATTTGAGATGAGAAAAGTATTTGACATTTATTTTTAATGTAATAGACAAATAAAAATGAACGGATAATATTTTGCCAAAATTTTCACGTTTATTTCACATCTACTTAAATTCACCAAATAACTAAGACCCAAAAACTGATACTGCAAAAATCCCTTCTGCAAAAATCAGCTTCCATTTTCTTCAAAGCTCAAACGCTCGGAACAGTCATGAAAACCCTCGCCCTATCTCACCACCGACCGGTTCTCTCCGGCTCCGGTCACCGGTCTTCCATTTTTCCCGGTCACCCGTCCACTTCCCTCTCTTTCTCCAGTTGCTCTGTTAAGGCTGCTCGACTTCCGATTTTCAAATGCTCCGCTATCGCTTCTCCTCCTTCATTAGGTAACCTCTGTGCCTGTTTTATGAATTTCACTGCAGTAGTTACTCATCTAGATTTTTTTTTGATTTTTCAAAGTTTCAGTTGTTGAATTGGGATTTTAATTCAGGGAGTTTAGACTTCTGCTGCATTGGTTACTCATCTATATATTTGGCATTAATGTTTTATGTTAAAAAAATAAATCTTCAACTGTCATCTGTTTGATTTTCCGAAAGTTTAAATCATTGCCTTTTCTGCTTTTCTGGAACTTTAGCATTAGTATGTGCTTTTGAAAAACGTTACTTTCAACTGTTAACAAGTTTGGCTTCCTACCCCTATTTAATTTAGATCAGAAAATTTATAGTCTGTTGGCGCAGATTACTGTTGCGTTTCTTGATCGGTTGATCCTATGTGGCATTCATATTGAACTTATCATTGAATGTGTAAAATGTCAAGTTGCATCCCATCTCCTTTGAGAATGAGTGCATTCACTTTTGGAATGGACCAGGAAAGGAGCTTACCTCAAGATTTGACTACCCCATTTGAGAACCTCAAGATTTGACTACCCCATTTGAGACAAGGGTTCCAAGGAAACAACCTCACTACCTTGTGAGGTAGTGGTAAGGTCTGCGTCAATTCTACCCTTCCCAGACCCCACTTATGGGATTCCACTGGGTATGTTGTTGTTGTAAGTATTATATATTGACAGAGTCAAGGACAGAGCATATGTATTCGCTAACTTAATTTGCCTGACATTAGTTTCATGATGGTAACTTTTGGCTACTTTCTGGTTCTGAGATGGTTTAGTTTGTGCAGCGGATGATTCAGTGAAGTTCAAGGAGGCTTCCAAGCAAGGGAATTTGATCCCCCTCTACAGGTCTATATTCTCCGATCACTTAACTCCGGTCCTTGCGTACCGCTGTCTGGTGAAGGAAGACGATAGGGAAGCTCCGAGCTTCCTGTTTGAGTCTGCAGAGCCTGGTTTGAAAGCTTCTAATGTTGTAAGCTCCTTGTTCTACCTACATTTAGTTCGTTGATTGAAATAGGAATAGTCAAAGGAAATTATATTTTTTTTCCATCTTTAAACAAATGATGGGTTGAAATGAAATTAACATATTCAGAAACGATGTATAAGTGCTATAACTCACAACTTGTTATAGTTAAAAATAGTTCAAAATGTTTCAGTTGCAAAATCTACAAAGGAAAACTTCTTTTGTCCCAAAATGGTGATACTGAAGTCCTCTTCAGTAAGGAGGGAGTACTGAGATTCACAAAGAGCACATGGGGGGTTATTGATGTTTGTACTCTCACTACCTGCATCGGCACGATTCTGAATTCAAAAAAGTTACTTGCTTGGTTGCACCTTGCTATGTTTGTTGATGAGTTAATTATGCTAGGGTCGATACAGCGTGATTGGGGCCCAGCCGACAATGGAAATTGTTGCAAAAGAGAACATGGTGACAATTATGGATCACCTTGAAGGAAGCAGAACAGAGAAATTTGAGGAAGATCCAATGAGCATTCCTCGTAGGATTATGGAAAGATGGAAACCTCAATGCATAGATGAGCTTCCTGAAGCATTTTGTGGTAGTAAATTATACTTCAACTGCTTGAGTTTATTAGCACTAATACTAATCTAGCATGAGTCGATGAATCATCTACTGCTTCAATGCACCTTTACCAGAAAAATCTGGTAAATGCTCCTTGTTATCTTTGGAGTTCAGTGTGTCATGCCAGGAACATTGAACTTGCTTTAAGCAGCTGGAATGGACAATCTCTATCCACTGGCAGCTGATGTTACTGGAATGCAATTCCTACTTGTATTCTTTGGAATATACGGCTAGAGAGGAATAACAACTGCTATAATGATGGAGGAAGAATATTTCTCTTTTAAGATCCCAATGTTTTTAAAAGTCTTTGCTTGTGGAGTAGGAGTATTATAGTTGACATTGACTCCCTATTAGACCTTTTGTACTTCTTCATCTTCAACTTATAGAAGGAAGACCTCTATTTCCTTCTATGTAGGGGTGGTTGTACATGGAGAAATACAGGTTCACGAGAACCCATGCACCCCTCTTCGGACTATGTAAAAGCACTGAAAGTTATTTGGATTACTTGCTTAAATTATATGTGGGAACCCAAGTTCAATAGAGCATCTTGGTGTATAGGTTGATGCATGCGTCATTGTTGACCTAAGTCAAGGGGTTAGAATCCCATGCTTTTCGTTCACTAAATTTCTTTTTCCTGTTGCTCTTTTGTTTTTTGTGTCTGTTCTTCCTTTTCGTTTCTTGTTTGCCTTTTCTCTGTTCTTTTTTGGTCCTTTCTTTGACGCTTTGTCTGTTTTATTTCTTCGTATTTCTTCCTTTGATATTTCTCTTTTCTTTTCCTTTCCACTTTTCTTTTTGGTTCATTCATGAGTTTTAAAATCCTAATAAGTAGAAATATCCATCTCCTCTATGTTATTGTATCTATCTGAATTTCTAGCAACATTTTTTCAAACAAAGGTCACATCTTTTTTCAATGGTCTATCCATTTCTTTTTTCTTCAACTTTTTTTTTTTGATTTGTAAAGTGAGTTTTTTTAAATTAATGATGCTATTTTTTTAAAAACCGTTTTCAAAGTAGAAAAAATTCGTTAAGAACAATTGTAAGCTGAATGATTTTTTTTATCCTGTGTGATAATGGTATTAATTATGGTTTACTTGTTAAGATGATATGCTGGCAAAGTATTGTAGCATTTAATCGAAACAGTAGTACAGTGTACACATTCCATTGATGTAAAACTCTTATATGTACCTTTCTGGATAATAAGTTCTTTACCTTTTCCATTGAACCCTAGACCCCACTTGTGGGATTTTACTGCATATGTTGTAGTTACCTTTTCAATTGAAGAACAGGGAGGGATAAAATCTGTAAAAAAATATAAATAATTTGTTTATTAGTTATTGGGACAGTAATTCAAGAGACATTTAAATGGTTTTGATTTGCCACAACATGAAGCAGAAAGAAGTGATGTGAAATGGAATCCCATTTTAAGATGGTATACGCATAAAGAAAAATCTATTAATAACTCTAATTTTATAATGGGAGAATGGAAGAGGAAGGAGAGAAAGGGAGAGAAAGTCTTGTTGATTTATACAATCAATTTAAGGAGTGTAATAACAACAACATTACCCCAGTGATTGAAAATTATGCTAGTTTCATATATTTGAATAAAGTAAGAAGTTGGAAAGAGGGAAGTATGAAGAGAGATTATGTGTTGAATAGGATTAGTTCCAAAGGTTTCAGAGAATATATGATAATTGTAGCCTCTATATACAATTTTCATTTGAGAAGAGAGTAACTGAACTATATCTAATGCTCTAGTTTTTCCTTTGCAGGAGGTTGGGTTGGTTTTTTCTCATATGATACTGTGCGTTACGTAGAGAAAAAGAAGCTACCTTTTTTAAATGCTCCCATGGATGATAGGAACCTTCCTGATCTTCATCTAGGTCTTTATGATGATGTAATTGTGTTTGATCATGTGGAAAAGGTAGTTTAATTTTCAGTTACAAACTTTCAATTTATTTTGTTTCCAGATTTATATTAACTTATTTTTTTTCTTAGGGCCATCCGGTTCATGAATATATGCTTTACCTCTCATTCAAGTGCTGCAATATTGGTGCTTCGATTTCACATTGTTTTACTTGGATGGATTTCTTCAATTTATCGTGCATATTTAGCCATTCATTATGGATTTTTCTCTTTATTTTTCATTGAATATTTTGGGTTTGAATACATGGATTTGAGTTGTTAGTATCGCACATCGGTGGTGAATGTGGCAATTTGTCTTCTTATGTGTTCTTGGACAGTCCTCATTTTGTGCGCTAACTTTTAGATTCATTTCTTAACATGGTATGAGAGCTAGATCATTCACATTCTTCGTTTACTCAATGTTGGGTACCCATATTATGTTGTCCATGCTTCAGATGTTGTCGCATCCTGATTGCAAGGAGGAGGGGATGTTAAGTATCTCAAATTAGTAGAGGAAATGGGTTAGTGTTCAACAATCTCACCCTTCAAGCTAACTTTTAGTGTTGAGTTAGGACTAAGGTGCATCCTTTACATGATCACTTTCATGATCAACTTCTAGTAGTTAGTGTCTCTGAATCATCAATTTTTGCTTCAAAATGCACTTTGTTTGGTTGCAACAATAACAACATAGCCAGTGTAGTCCCACAAGTATGTCTGAGAAGCATAGGATGTATGTAGACTTTACCCCTACCTTTGTGGGGAAAATGCACCGTGTTTAGTACTTAGAGTGATCAATGTATGCAGCTGATAAGTATCATTCGCTGTATATGGTATTATGTTCTATTACTCAAATTTCTGCTTGATATCAGAAAGCATTTGTCATACATTGGGTGCGGTTAGATCGGTTTGCTTCAGTAGAGGAGGCCTACAATAATGGTATGACCAGATTAGAAGCATTGATGTCTAGAGTACATGATATTGTACCGTGAGTTAATTTCACTTCCTCTTCCAATAATAATTACCTTATTTCTGCTCCTTTCCTCTCATTCATTTGTTTGTACTGGTTTCTTCTTTTAGTCCTAGGTTGGCTTCAGGGTCGATAAAACTTCATACTAGCCTATTTGGTACTTCATTGAAAAACTCAACCATGGCAAGCGAAGACTACAAGAAGGCTGTTTTAAAAGCCAAGGAACATATCCTGGCTGGGGACATTTTCCAAATTGTTCTTAGCCAACGTTTTGAAAGACGAACATTTGCAGATCCATTTGAAGTATACAGAGCACTAAGAATTGTAAATCCAAGTCCTTATATGACTTATCTACAGGTATGCCTGTTTTCCTTGAAACTTTGACTCTTCATATTCTATTTTCCTACGTCTCTCACAAAGGATATGCTATGATCAGGCTAGGGGGTGTATACTTGTTGCTTCTAGTCCAGAAATACTTACTCGAGTGAATAAGGTAGATCAACTGATGTTCTCCATCGAAATTTGCAGATTGCATGTCGATTTTACCCCAAATCCCATCTGTCATGTTGTCTACCATTAACAGCTTCGCTAATAATCTAAAACCGTTCTTTCTTTATCCAGAAAATAGTTACCAATCGGCCTCTAGCAGGGACTATTAGAAGAGGTAAGACACTTGAGGAAGATTATATGTTTGAAAATCGACTTTTGCACGACGAGAAACAGTGTGCAGAGCACATAATGCTGGTTGACTTGGGAAGAAATGATGTTGGAAAGGTTAAGACTCTGAATTTTCCTTTTTTATTTCTCTCAATAGGTTAATGGAATTTTTGCAATAGAAGAATATGGTATATAATCATCCATATGCCAATATTCAATAATCTACATCTGAACTTGTAATTGGACAACTGAAATAAATTGCTCATGTTGTTTATTGTAATTCTCATCTTCACATTGCTTATTGCTACTTCTGATATCTTCCTGTGTTCTCTGGACTATATTGACCTTTAGTTATATATATATATGTCAAGGTTGTCAATATGTAAGTAGCATCTCATTCTCTGTCATGTAATGATCTTGTTCTTGTTTTGGACTAAGTTGCATAGATTCTTCACCAGGGTCAACACGATATGTGTGTGGCATTTGTACCAGATCAGGTCAATCGAATTTGGGTAGTTTGACCAAAATTGACAGAGAAATTCAAGATAAATACAATGGTTTCAGAAATCAAAACAAAAGATAGGGTAAAATCATAATTAGGCATATGTATTTTTTTAATGGTTAAAAAATATCGGTGTTAAAAAGCTGGCAACCAGAAGGTGCTTTAAAGATATTTGTAGGTCAACATAACTGTTGAATGTGCAATGAACTCAAGAAGTCTATCATGGCCTCTATATTATTTGTGATAGCAATGCTACATAGAAAGCCAGTAAGGATATATTTTATAATGACTACCGATTCGAACTTGCTCTTAAAAAATCCGTGTATTCCTTTCCTTTCAAATAGTGTATCGTAATTTAGGCATAAATTTGTATCTCTATTTTCAAAAGTTTGAATTATTTTTAGCCGAATACCCTCACCCGTATCCCTGAATTAAAATTTAGATCATGAATGATTTGTCCTCTAGATTTACACCTGGATCAAACACCCATGGCCCGAGTCTGAGCAATTTAGATTTAGTGTGCAAACTAAGATTTCACTTCAGTGTAAACTTACTGCTGGAATTCTCTGGCATAATGTGTTTCCTTTAGCTCCTATATGAGCTTGCTTCTTCTGTCCATGCAGCTAGTTAATACTGAGGTGTGCCTCGCCAAATGCTGAGATATGCATTAAAAATAATAGGAGATTAATATACATCTTGCTTGTTGGATGCAGAGTCAAGATTCTATGTCGTTCAAATGCTAGCATTTGTGCCAATTAGTTCTCCTCTTGGCATTGTGCGACTTAATAATTATACAGTGTTTATGCAATTCATCCTCCTTTTAGGCGTTGTCATTGTTGCTCACTGAACTTCTATTTATTTGAATTCCTAGGTACCTACTGAATTTTATTTGTTAGATAACTTCTCATAATCATATTAGAATCCTTGCAAGCATTTTATTGAAGCTGTCTTTCACTACAATCATCTTTGACTAACTTCGGTTCGTAATTCAGGTCTCTAAACCTGGTTCAGTGAAAGTTGAGAAACTAATGAACATTGAACGATATTCCCATGTCATGCACATCAGCTCCACGGTGAGTTCTTGTCATATGAGTTGTGTTTAATTATAGCTATTCCTCTACATGGATTGGGGTCTTACATGTACCTGCATTATTAGGGTATGTTCCCCGAGTGTAACAAAGTTTGCTTGCTGAAATAAATGCCAGTTACAAATAACACTCATTCTTATGCATTATGTTACTTTAGTTGTCAGAGAATCATTACCAAGACTTGGATGTTGTGAAATGTAATGATTTGTCTGGCTTGTTACAAGGTTTTGTTTTGTCCAAAATTTGCAGGTTACTGGAGAGCTACTCGATCATTTGAGTAGCTGGGATGCTCTGCGTGCAGCGCTGCCTGTTGGAACTGTTAGTGGAGCTCCTAAGGTTCTACCATCCATCTTGTACTTTTACAACATTAATTATTCGAACAAGCAGTGTCAGTTATTCGAGTTCTGGGTGCTTTCTACTGCTCTAATGTCATAAGTTATGCCCCTTTGTCTTTGGAAGTATGGTTTTGCCACTTCACTGAATTTGATAAGTTGATGGAGGTGTTGATAACCAATTCTCTTATCTTGAACGGAATTCTTTTGCATATTGTCTCTTTTGCATCAAGTATTTATAAGTGAACCACTTATTGTTGTCTGGAAGTAATGGGGGCTGAGGATTGAAACTAATATTGGTACGGTATGGGTTTAAAGTCAATCTATCTGGAATTTTTTAGAACTATTGATATTTTTTGAGTTGTTTCATGTAGGAATTTATAGTTGATAGTTTTAATTTTGTGTGTTCACGAAGGGGGCGTATATAATTCATGCTTCTTGCTTGGTATAGGTGAAAGCCATGGAGCTAATTGATCAGCTGGAAGTCACAAGGCGTGGGCCATACAGTGGTGGATTTGGAGGCATTTCCTTTACTGGAGAAATGGACATTGCCTTAGCTTTGAGAACCATTGTATTTCCAACTGGAACGCGTTATGACACTATGTACTCGTACAAAGATGTCTATAAGCGACAAGAATGGATTGCTCATCTCCAAGCTGGAGCAGGTATAGTGGCTGATAGTGACCCTGCTGATGAGCAAAAGGAATGCGAAAATAAAGCCGCAGCTCTTGCTCGTGCCATTTATC
>JAABOM020000096.1:1550143-1578959 GCA_011800125.2 Solanum clarkiae
CATTTTTGAAGAGTGTTGGTAGCTAAAGGATGAGCTCATTTCAACATGCAATTCGGCTAATTTCAAAAATAAGGAAATAAATAAATAAAAGATACTAGAAAAGATAAAGGAAATCTCAGCTTTAAGGATTTTGCCGCAAAAAAAGTACTATTTTTAGAGGATCCAACACGCATTTGTCGATATTTTTGAAAAAGCAACATAAGCAGCTAAAACATCAGCTTTCACGATTTGCCACACCTATATTAGAGGTTGTCTGGTATGAAGGATAACACCAAATAGTTCCGGGATTAAATTATAGTGCCATTCAATTTATTGTTTGGTTGACGAGCTCGGAATAATTTATTCCAGAATTAATAATTAGTATCGGGATAAATTATCCCTCCTTTAGGTCGTATAACAATCTCAGGATAAAGTAGGTAAATGATAAAGATATTCTTTTAAATTCTTTTTATACATCATTTTTCACATTCACAAAGGGTATTTTTATAAGTAGATAATTTTTTTCTTAAAATTTACATAATGCATATTATTTGAATGCAACAAGCGAAACACTCAATAAGAAATAATTTTATCATAACTAATTTCATCACGATTTATCTCATCAAAACTTGTATTCAAACCAAACGACTCTTATTCTCTTGAATCTCGTCGTAACTAGTATTTAAACTCAAAACCTTTAAATTTGAAATATCTTTCACTTCATTATATTCAACTTTTTTCTTTTAAAATTCTTATATTCCTAATCTCTTGCAGGATGGAACCTCACATTACATGAAAGGAGTGGTTCTCTGTCTTGCCTATTGTGCCATTGCTGCTTGTTTCTTTTTCCATAAAATTCCAATCAGTAAGTTCTTTTCAATATCTTTTATATACAAACTACGCTGATAAGCAAATATATGTTAGTTAATTAGCTAATATAACTATAGTTTGAATTAATTACGGCTCGCGATAAACATTTAACTGCAATTACAGTTTGAATTTTGTATAATTCGCATGATTTAAACAAATGTTGTGCGTGATTATACAGAAGTCGTGCATGAATTAAATTGTATAGGAAAATATACCAACATTGTGAATTATACAACGAATTATACAAACGCTATGCATGAGTCGTATAGCGAAATATTCAAATGATATACAAAAACTGCGAATTGTATAGCGAATTATACAAATGTTGTGTAAATTATACAAACACTATTGTAACTGTAGTTTCGAAATGTAATTACTCAAACTATAGTTATGGAGCATAATTACGCTTTATATATTTGTTATTTATGAAATTTACTCTTAATTATACTAAATCATACTTGTACATCTTTTGAGAAAACATTTCACTTGTATACACAAGAAATGTGATTAAAAAAGTTTTTAGTATTATCCATTATAGAATTTAAATCCTCTAACAATTGCTTACTCTTTTTTGGTGCGTCGTGTGTTGTTAGATATTGAAAACAGTTCATCCTGGAGCTTGGCCGCTTAACCACGTTCATTCAGCAACGTGATGAATATCAGAAATAAATCGATATGTATCTGATGAAGTCTGCATTGTACACGTTATCAACGGGATGGCATAAATATGCATTTGTTCATCTTAAATAGAGTTTTTCTTACCCTTTTATGGAAATTATTACATTTCGTGTTTGTTTGGAGGCCTAATGAACATGAAATGTGAAAATAATAGAGGACTTATCAGCATGCATGGTTTAAGTTGTACGTAAATATGTTCTTGTTTATTACTGCTTTTTGCATCACTGTGATGGGTTTTGAGGAGAATAAGAAATTGTCACTCCTCATCTGTGTATTTCAGCTGAGAATTTTGGTGGTCAATTAATAAAACTATTTAATGTTCCATACACTTTCTTGGCCTATAAAATTCTATCATTCCTCCACCACGTCGATGGGCCACCTAGGCGTCTTGTCGAGCTCGTTACACATCTATTCGTATGATTTTTGCGTTAGAGTCCTATGCAACGCCAGAATATGTGGGCTAACACCCATAGAAATCTGTGGAAATCACCTGTTACAGCTTCCTTTGCCCACATAATCCTATGCCAACATCAACAGGTCGCTTGGGTCTCTTGCCCGGCTCGTTGCAAATCCACTCGTATGATTTTTCGCGAATCTTAGTCGGAGTTCCATGCCGCATCAAAATTCGTGGGCTAACACCCACAAACATCTGCTGAAATCGGCTGTTTCGGTTTCCTTGGCCCATAAAATCGTACCAGGCCTTCGCCAACGTCGACGGGCCACCTCTGCCTCTTGCTGGGCTCGTTGCAGACCTATTCTTATGACTTTTCAGGAATCTTGTGTCGGAGTCCCTTGCAGCGCCGGAATTTGTGGGCTAACACCCACAGAAATCTGTCGAAATCGCCTGTTTTGGCTTACTTGGCCCATAAATCCAATCAAGCCTCGGCCAACGCCGACGGACCACCTGGGCCTCTTGTCGGGCTCGTTGCGAATCCACTCGTATGATGTTTCGAGAATCTTGCATCGGAGCTCCATCCAGTGCCAGAATTCGTGGGCTAACACCCACAAAAATTTGTCGAAATCGCCTGTTTCGGCTTCCTTGGCCAATAAAATCCTACCAAGCCTCCACCAATGCCGACGGGCTACCTGGGCCTCTTGTCGGGGTCGTTGTGGACTAACTCGTATGATTTTTTGGGAATCTTGCGCTGGAGCCCCATATGGTGCTAAAATCCGTGGGTTAACATCCACAGAAATCTGCTAAAATCACCTGTTTCAGTTTCCTTGGCCTATAAAATTCTACCAGGCCTCCGCCAACGCTGACAGGTAACCTGGGCCCCTTACCGGGCTCGTTGCGGACCCACTCATATGATTTTTCAAAAATTTTGCGTCGGAGCCCCATGCAGCGCCGAAATCCCTGGGCTAACACCCATACAAATCTACTAAAATCGTCTGTTTCAGCTTCCCTGGCCCATAAAATCCTACCAGGCCTCCGTCAACACCGACGGGCCATCTGGGCCAGGCTCATTGCGGACCCACTCGTATGACTTTTCAGGAATCTTGTATCGGATCCCCAAGCAGCGCCAGAATCCATGGGCTAACACCCACAAAAATCGACCGAAATCGCCTGTTTTGGCTTCCTTGGCACATAAAATCCTACCAGACCTCCACCAATGCCAACGGGCTACCTGGGCCTCTTGTCGTGCTTGTTGCAGACCAACTCGTATGATTTTTCGAGAATCTTGCGTCAGAGCCCCAAGCAGCGCTAAAATCTGTGGGCTAACACCCACAAAAATCTATCGAGATCGTATGTTTCGACTTACTTGGCCCATAAAATCCTATCAGGCCTCTGCCAACGTCGTCGGGCCACTTGGGCCTCTTGCCCGGCTAATTGCAAACCCACTCGTATGATTTTTTGGGAATCTTGCGCCGGAGCACCATGCAGCGTAAAAATTTATGGGTTAACACCCACAGAAATCTGCCGAGCTAACACCCACAGAAATTTGCCAAAATCTCCTATTTCAGCTTACTTGGCCCGTAAAATCCTACCAGGCCTCCACCAACGCCGCCGGGCCACCAGGACCTCTTGTCGGACTCATTGCGGACCCATTCATGTGATTGTTCGGGAATCTTGCGTCGGAGTCCCATGCAGCGCCAGAATCCATGGGCTAACACCCACATAAATCTGCAAAAATTGCTTGTTTCGCCTTCCCTAGCCCATAAAATCCTACAAGGCCTTCGTCAACGCCGCCGGGCCACCTGGGCCTCTTGCCGACTTGTTGTGGACTCACTTGTATGATTTTTAAGGAATCATGCATTGGCGCCCCATGCAACGCTAGAATCCGTGGGCTAGCACCCACAAAAATCTGTTGAAATCGTCTGTTTCAGCTTCCTTGGCCCATAAAATCCTACCAGGCCTCCGCCAACGCCAACAGGCCACCTGGGCCTCTTGTCGGGCTCCTTGCGGATGCACTTGTATGATTTTTCAGGAATGTTACGTCGGAGCTCCATGCGTCACCAGAATCCGTGGGTAAACACCCACAGAAATCTATCGAAATCACTTGTGTTGGCTTCCTTGGCCCATAAAATCCTACCAGGCCTCCACTATTTTTTGGGAATCTTGCACCAGAGCCCCGTGCTGCGCCAGAATCCATGTGCTAACACTCACAGAAATTTGTCGAAATCACTTGTTTCGGCTTCCTTGGCCCATAAAATCCTACCATGCCTCAGCCAATGCCGACGGGCCACCTGGGCCTCTTGTCGGGCTCGTTGCAAACCCACTCGTATGATTTTTCGGGAATCTTGCGCCGGAGCCCCAATGCAGCGCTAGAATCCGTGGGCTAAACACCCACGAAAATCTGCCGAAATCGCCTGTTTTGGCTTCCTTGGCCCATAAAATCCTACTAGGCCTCCGCTAATGCCGACAGGCCACCTAGGCTTCTTTTCGGGCTCATTACGGACCCACTCGTATGATTTTTTGGGAATGTTGCGTGGAGCCCCATGCAGCTCCATAATCAGTGGGTTAACATCCACTGAAATCTACTGAAATCGCTTGTTTCGGCTTCCTTGGCCCATAAAATCCTTCCAAGCCTCCGCCAACACCGACGGGCCACCTAGGGCTCTTGTCGGACTCGTTGCGGACCCACTTGTATGATTATTCCGGAATGTTGCGCAGGATCCCCATGCAGCACCAGCCGAAATTGCCTGTTTTTGCTTCCTTGTACCATAAAATCCTACCAGGCCTCCACCAATGCCACCAGTCCACTTGCCAGGATCTTTGCGGACACACTCGTATGATTTTTCAAGAATCTTGCACCAGAGACCCCTATAGTGCCAGAATCTTTGGGCTAACACCCACAGAAATCTGCCGAAATCGTCTGTTTCGACTTCCTTGGCACATAAAATCTTACCTGGCCTCCGTTGACGCCAATGTGCCTCCTTGGCCTCTTGTCGGGCTCGTTGCAGACCTACTTGTATGATTTTTCGAGAATCTTGCGCAGGAACCCCATGCACCATTAGAATCCGTGGGTTAACACCCACAAAAATCTAACGAAATTGCATGTTTCGGCTTCCTTGGCCCATTAAATCCTAACAGGCCTCCGCCAACATCGACGGGGCACCTGTACCTCTTCCTCAGCTCATTGCGGATCCACTCGTATGATTTTTTGGGAATCTTGTGCCGGATCCCCATGCAACGCCAGAATCCGTGGGCTAACACCCACATAAATCTGCCAAAATTGCCTGTTTCGGCTTCCTTGGACTATAAAATCCTACCAGGCCTCTGCAATGCCAGCGGGCAACATAGGCCTCTTGTCAGGCTCGTTGAAAACCCACTCGTACGAATTTTCAGAAATCTTGCGCCGGAGCCCCATGCAGCACCAGAATCCATGAGCATACACCCACAGAAATCTGCTGAAATCACCTGTTTCATCTTCCTTGTTCCATAAAATCCTACCAGGCCTCCGCCAATGCCGATGGGCCACCTGGGCCTCTTGTCGGGCTAGTTGCGGACCCACTCGAATGATTTTTTTTGGGAATCTTGCACCGGAGCCCCACGCAGCACCAAAATTCATGGGCTAACACCCACAGAAATCTGCCGAAATCGCATGTTTTGGCTTCCTTTGCCATAAAATCCTACCAGGCCTCCAACAACGTCGACGGGCCACCTGGGCCTCTTGACGGGCTCATTGCATACCCACTCATATGATTTTTTCGGAATCTTATGCCAGAGCCCCATGCAGCGCCGGAATCCGTGGGCTAACACCCATAGAAATCTGTTGAAATCGCCTGTTTCGGCTTCGTTGGCCCATAAAATCCTACCAAGACTCCGCCAACGCCGATAGGCCACCCAGGCCTATTGCCAGGCTCATTGTGGATCCACTCGTATGATTCTTTAGGAATCTTGCTCCAAAGCTCCATGCAACGCCAGAATCCGCAGGTAAACTCGCATAGAAATCTACTAAAATCACATGTTTTGGCTTCCTTGCCCATAAAATCTTACCAGGCCTTCGTTATTTTTCGAGAATCTTGCACCGGAGCTCCATGCAGTGTCGGAATCCATTGGCTATCACCCATAGAAATCTGTTGAGATCGCATGTTTCAGCTTCGTTGGCCTATAAAATCCGACCAGGCCTCCGCCAACTCCGTAGGGCCACCTGGGCCTCTTGCCGAGCTCGTTGCAGACCCACTCGTATTGTTTTTCACGAATCTTGTACTGGAGCACTAGGCAGCGCCAGAATCCATGGGCTAACACCCACAGAAATATGCTAAAATCGCCTATTTCGGCTTCCTTAGCCCAGAAAATCCAACCAGGCCTCCGCCAATGCCGTCGGGCCACCTTGGCCTCTAGACGGGCTCGTTGTTGACCCACTCATATGATATCTTGGGAATCTTTTGCCAGAGCCCATGCAGCGACAGAATTCATGGGCATACACACACAAAAATCTGCTGAAATTACCTGTTTCGGCTTCCTTAGCCCACAAAATCCTATCAGGCCTCCGCTAACACCGACGGGTCACCTGAGCCTCTTGTCGGACTCATTAAGAACCCACTCGTATGATTTTTCAGGAATCTTGCGTCGGATCCCCAGAATCCGTGGGGTAAACACCTATAGAAATCTACCGAAATCGCATGTTTCTACTTCCTTATCCCATAAATTCTTACAAGGCCTCCGCCAACATCAACGGGCCACCTGGGCCTCTTGTTGAGCTCATTGAGGACCCACTTGTATGATTTTTTGGGAATCTTACGTCGGAACCACATGCAGCGTCATAATCTGTGGGATAACACCCAATAAAATCTGTTGAAATCGCCTGTTTCGGCTTCCCTGAACCATAAAATCCCACAAGGCCTCCTCCATCGCCGTTGTCCACCTGCGACTCTTGTCGTGCTCGTTGCAGACTCACTCGTATAACTTTTTGAGAATATTGCGTCGGAGCCCCATATCACGCCAGCCAAATCGTTTGCTTTGGCTTCTTTGGCCTATAAAATCCTACCAGGCCTCCGCCAATGCTGCCGGGTCATCTAAACCTCTTGTCGGGCACGTTGCGGACCTACTCATATGATTTTTCGAGAATCTTGCACCAAAGACCCATGCAGCACAAGAATCCGTGCGCTAATACCCATAGAAATCTACCGAAATCGCCTGTTTCGGCTTCCTTAGCCCATAAAATCCTACCAGCTCTGTGCCAACGCCGCTGGGCCACCTAGGCCTCTTGCCGGGATTATTGCGGTCCAGTTGTATTATTTTTCGGAAATCCTGCACCGGAGCCCCATGCAGCACTAGAATCTGTGGGCTAACACCCACAGAAATCTACGAAAATCGCTTGTTTTGCCTTCCTTGGCCCATAAAATCCTACCAAAATCTGTTAGCGGAGGCCAGGTAGGATTTCATGGGACAATGAAGCCGAAACAGGCGATTTCGATAGATTTCTATGGGTGTGAGCCCACAAATTTTGGTGCTGCATGGGGCTCCAATGTAAGATTCCTGAGAAATCATACCATTAGGTCCGTAATGAGCCCGGCAAGAAGCCCAGGTGGACCGACGGCGTTGGCAGAGGTCTAGTAGGATTTTATGGGCCAATGAAGACAAAACAGGCGATTTCGATAGATTTATGTGGGTGTTAACCCACGGATTCTGGTGCTGCATGGGGATCCAGCGCAAGATTCTCAAAAAATCATGCCAGTGTGTCCGCAATGATCCCGGCAAGAGGCCTAGGTGGCCCGACGACGTTGGCGGAGCCCTGGTAGGATTTTATGGGCCAAGGAAGCTGAAACAGGCTATTTCGACAGATTTCTGTAGGTGTTAGACCACGGATTCTAGCGCTGCATGGGGCTCCAACGCAAGATTTCCGAAAACTTATACGAGTGGATCCTCAATAAGCCCGGTAAGAGGCCCAGGTAGACTGACGGCGCTGGCGGAGGCCTGCTAGGATTTTTTGGGCCAACAAAGCAGGAAATAGGCGATTTAGACAGATTTATGTGGGTGTTAGCCTATGGATTATGGTGTTGCATGGGGCTCCAATGTAAGATCACGGAAAAACCATACGAGTGGGTCCTTAATGAGTCAGGCAAGAGGTACATGTGGGTCGGCGGTATTGGTTGAGGCTTAGTAGGATTTTATAGGCCAAGGTAGCCGAAACAGGCGATTTCGACAGATTTCTTTGGGTGTTACTCCACGGATTCTGGCGCTGCTTATGGCTCCAGAGGAAGATTACCAAAAAAACCATACTAGCTTGTTCACAATGAGCTCGGCAATAGGCCCTGGTGGCCCGATGACATTAGCGAAGGCCTGGTAGGATTTTATAAGCCAAGAAAGCCGAAATAGGCGATTTCGGCAAATTTCTATGGATGTTAGCCCACGAAATCTAGTGGTGCAAGGGGCTTCGATGCAAGATTCCAGAAAATCATACGAGTGGGTCAGCAAAGTGCCTGGAAAGAGGCCCAGGTGGCTCGTCGGTGTTGGGGTAGGCCAGGTAGGATTTTATGGGCCAAGGAAGCCGAAACAGGCGATTTTGACAAATTTCTGTGGGTTTTAGACAACTGATTTTGGTGCTTCATGGGGATCCGAATCAAGATTTCCGAAAAATCATACGAATGGGTCCGTAATGAGTTCGGCAAGAGGCCCAGGTGGTTCGGCGGCATTGGCGGAAGCCCGATAAGATTTTATGGGCCAAAGAAGCCGAAACAGGAGATTTCGGCATATTTCTGTGGGGGTTAGCCCACGGATTCTGGTGGTGCATGGGGCTCCGGTGCAAGATTCGCCAAAAATCATACTAGTGGATCCGTAACGAGCCTGGCAAGAGGCCCACGTGGTCTGGAAGATTGGCGGAGGCCTGGTAGGATTTTATGGCCCAATGAAGCCTAAAGAGGTGATTTTAGCATATTTCTGTGGGTGTTAGCCCACGGATTTTAGCGTTGCATGGGGATCTGGTGCAAAATTCCTGAAAAATCATACAATTGGGTCCGAACGAACCCGGCAAGAGGCCCAGGTGGCGTTGGCGGAGGCCTGGTAGGATTTTATAGACTAAGGAAGTCGAAATAGGCAATTTTCAGCAAATTTCTATAGGTGTTAGACCATGGATTCTCACGCTGCATGGGGCTCAGTGCAAGATTCCCAACAAATCATACGAGTGGATCCGCATTAAGCCCGGCAAGAGGCCCATGAGGCAAGGCGGTGTTGGCGGAGGCCTGGCAGAATTTTATGGGCCAGTTGCCAAAACATGCAATTTGGTAGATTTTTGTAGGTGTTAGCCCATGGATTCTGGTGCTGCATATTGCTCCGGCGCAAGATTCCCAAAAAATCATATGAGTGGGTCTGCGACAAGCCCAACAAGAGGCCCAGGTGGCCCATCTCCGTTGGAAGAGTCCGGGTTGAATTTTTTGGGCCAAAGAAGCTGAAACAGGGGATCTTGACAGATTTCTGTGGGTATTAGTCCATGGATTTTGGCGCTGCATAAGGGTCCGGCACAAAATTCTCAAAAGATCATACGAGTAGGTCTGCAATGAGCCCGGCAAGAGGCCCAGGTGGCCTATTATTGCCGGAGGCTTGGTAGGATTTTATGGGTCAAGGAAGCCGAAACAGGCAATTTTGACAGATTTCTGTAGACGTTAGCTCATGGATTCTGGCGTTGCATGGGGCTCCGGTGCCAGATTCCTAAACAATCATATGAGTGGGTCTACAATGAGCTCGGCAAGAGGCCCAGGTGGCCTGGCAGCATTAGCGGAGGCCTGGTAGGATTTTATGCGCCAAAGAAGCAGAAACAGGTGATTTTAGCAGATTTATGTGGATGTTAGCCCACGGATTCTGGCGCTGCATGGGACTCCGGTCCAAGATTCTCGAAAAATCATATGAGTGGGTCCGTTACGAGCTCGACAAGAGGCCCAAGTGGCCTGTCGGTGTCGGCAGAGGCCTGGTAGAATTTTACGGGCCAAGGAAGCCGAAACAGGCGATTTCAGTAGATTTTTGTGGGTGTTAGCCCACGAATTCTAGTGTCGCATGGGGCTGCGGCTCAAGATTCCCGAAAAATCATATGTGTGGGTCCGCAACGAGCTCGGAAATAGGTCCGGGTGGTCCGGTGGCGTTGGCGGAGTCCTGGTATGATTTTATGGGCCAAGAAAGTCGAAACATACGATTTCAATAGATTTCTTTGGGTGGTAAAGTAGGGATTCTAGCGCTGCAGGGGATCCGGCTCAAGATACCCTAAATATTATATTAATGGGTCTGCAATGACCCCAGTAAGAGGCTAGGTGGCCCAGCGGAGTTGGCGGAGGCTTGGTAGGATTTTATGGTCCAAGGAAGCCAAAATAGGCTATTTCGACGGATATCTGTGGGTGTTAGCCCATGGATTTTGGCGCCGTTTGGGGCTCCAGTGAAAGATTTTTGAAATATTATACGAGTGGGTCCGCATCGAGCCCGACAAGAGGCCTAGGTGGCCCGTCGACGTTGGCGGAGGCCTGTTAGGATTTTATGGGCCAAAGAAGCCAAAAAGGCGATTTTGGTAGATTTCTGTGGGTGTTAGCCAATGGATTGTGGCGCTGCATTGAGCTTTGGCGCAAGATTCTCAAAAAATTGTACGAGTGGGTCCTCAACGAGCACGGCAAGAGGCCCACGTGGCCCGTCGGCATTGTTGGAGGCCTAGCAGTATTTTATAGGACAAGAAAGCCGAAACTGGCGATTTAGGCAGATTTCTGCGGGTGTTAGCCTATGGATTCTGTGTTGCATGGGGCTCTGGTGCACGATTCCAGAAAAATGATATGATTGGGTATGCATCGAGCCCGGCAAGAGGCCTAGGTGGCCCGTCAGCATTGATGGAGGCCCGGTAGGATTTATGGGCCAAGGAAGCCGAAACAGGCGATTCTAGTAAATTTCCGTGGGTGTACGCCCACGAATTCTAGTGCTGCATGGGATCCAACTCATGATTCTCAAAAAATTATATGAATGTGTCCGCAACGAGCTCGAAAATAGGCTCAGGTAGGCCGGTGGCATTGGCGGATGCCTGGTAGGATTTTATGGGCCAAGGAAGCCGAAACAGGTAATTTCGACACATTTTTGTGGGTGTTAGCCCACGGATTATGGCGGTGCATGGGTCTCCGATGCGGAACTCCTAAAATATCATACGGGTGGATCCGCAACGAGCCCGACAAGGGGGTCAGGTGGCGCGGCGACGTTGACGGAGGCCTAGTAGGATCTTATGGGCCAAGGAAGCCGAAACAAGCAATTTTGGTAGATTTTTATGGGTGTTAACCCACGAATTCTAGTGTTTCATTGAACTCCAACACAAGATTCCTGAAATATCATACGAATGGGTCCACAATGAGCCAGGAAAAAGGCTCAGGTGGCCCGGCTGCGTTAGTGGAGGCTTAGTAGGATTTTATGAGCCAAGTAAGCGAAAACAGGCAATTTTCACAGATTTCTATGAGTGTTAGCCCTTGGATTCTAGTGCTGCATGGGGCTCCGGTGCTAGATTCTCAAAAAATCATATGAGTGGGTCTGCAACGAGCTCGAAAAGAAGCCCATGTGGCCCGTTGGTATTGGCGGAGGCCTGGTAGGATTTTATGGGCCAAGTAAGCCAAAAAAGGCGATTTTCGGCAGATTTCTATGGGTGTTATCCCACGAATTCTGGCGCTGCATAGGATCCGTTAGAAGATTCTAGAAAAAGCATATGAGTGGGTCCGAAACAAGGACGGCAAGAGGCCCAGGTGGCCCGATAGCGTTGGCGGAGGCCTGGTAGGATTTCTTGAACTAAGGAAGCCGAAAAAGGCGATTTCGACAGTTTTCTGTGGATGTTAGCGCACGGATTCTGGCGCTGCATGGGGCTACAGTGTAAGATTCCTGAAAAATCATATGAGTGGGTCTGCAACGAGCTCAGTAAGAGGCCCAGGTGGCCCAGTGGCGTTGGTGGAGGCCTGACAAGATTTTATGGGCCAAGGAAAAAAAACTGGAGATTTCGGCAGATATATGTGGGTGTTACCCACGGATTCTGGCGCTACATGGGGCTTAGGTGCAAGATTCTTGAAAAATCATACGAGTGGATCCACAATGAGCTCGGAAAGAGGCCCAGGCGGCCCGACGGCGTTGGCGAAGGCTTGTTAGAATTGTATGGGCCAAGGAAGCCGAAACAGACAATTTTGGCAGATTTATGTGGGTGTTAGCCCGCGAATTCTGGTGCTGCATGGGGTTCCAGTTCTAGATTCTCAAAAAATCATACGAGTGGGTTTGCAACGAGCTCGAAAATAGGCCCAGGTGGCCCGTCGGTGTTGGCGAAGGTCTGGTAGGTTATTATGGGTCAGCGAAGACGAAACAAGAGATTTTGGCAGATTTTTGTGGGTGTTAACCCATGTATTCTGGCGCTACATGGGTATCCGATGCAAGATTCCTGAAAAATAATACGAGTGGGTCCGCAACGAGCCCCACAAGAGGCCAGGTGGCCCATTGACGTTGGAGGAGGCCTGGTAGGATTTTATGGGACAAGAAAGCCGAAACAGGTGATTTTGTCAGATTCTATAGCTGTTAACCCACGGATTCTGGCACTACATGGGGCTCCAGCGCAAGATTCCCTTAAAATCATATAAGTGGGTCCCTAATGAGCCTGACAAGACGACTAGGTAGCTCGTCAGCATAGCGAAGATCTGTTAGGATTTTATGGGCCAAGGAAGCCGTAACAGGCGATTTCGGCAGATATTTGTGGGAGTTAGCCCACGGATTCTTATGCTGCATGGGCTCCAGCGTAATATTCTTGAAAATTCATACGAGTTGGTTCGCAACAAGCATGACAAGAGGCCCAGTTGGCCCGGCGGCGTTGGCGGACGCCTGGTAGGAATTTATGGGCCAAGAAAGCCAAAACAGGCGATTTTGGCATATTTCTGTAGGTGTTCGCCTACGAATTCTAGTGCTGCTTGGGGCTCCAACGGAAGATTCCAGATAAATCTTACAAGTGTGTCCATAATGAGCCCTGCAAAAGGCCCAGGTGGCCCATCGGCATAGGCAAAGGTCTGGCAGATTTTATGGGCCAAGGAAGCCAAAACAAGCGATTTCGGCAGATTTCTATAGGTGTTAGCCCATGAATTCTGACGATGCATGGTGTTCAAGCGCAAAATTCACGAAAAATCATACGAGTGGATCTACAACGAGCCCGGCAAGTGTCCCAGGTGGCCTGGCAGCGTTGACGGAGGCCTGGTAGGATATTGTGGGCCAAGGAAGCCGAAATAGGAGATTTCAGTTGTTTATGTGGGTGTTAGCCCATGTATTCTGGTGCTGCATGGGGCTCCGATTCAAAATTCTCGAAAAATCACATAAGTGGGTCTGGAATGAGCCCGACAAGAATCTTGGTGGCCCGTCGATGTTGGCAAAGGCTGGTAGGGTTTTATGGGCCAAGGAAGCCGATACAGGCGATTTCAGCAGATTTCTGTGGGTGTTAGACCAAGGATACTGGCGCAGCAAGGGGCTCTGGCGAAAGATTCTCAAAAAAATATACGAGTGGGTCCGCAACGAGCCTGGCAAGAGGACTAGGCAGCTCATCAGCGTTGCGGAGGCCTGTCAGGGTTTTATGGGCCAAGGAAGACGATACAGGCGATTTCAACAGAATTCTATGGGTGTTAGCCCACGGATTCTAGCGCTGCATGGGGCTCCGGTGAAAGATTCTCAAAAACTCATACAAGCAGGTCCATAATGAGCATGACAAGAGGCCCAGGTTGTCCGGCGGCATTGACGGAGGTCTGGTAGGATTTTATGGGCTAAGGAAGCCGAAACAGGCGATTTCGGAGGCTTTCTGTGGGTGTTATCCCACGGATTCTGTCGTTGCATGGAGCTCCGATGCAAGATTCCTGAAACATCATATGAGTGGGTCCAAAATGAGCCCGACAAGAGGCCCAGATGGCCCGACGACATTGCTGGAGGCCTGGTAGAATTTTATGGGCCAAGGAAGCCGTAACAGGCGATTTCGATAGATTTCTGTGAGTGATAGCCCAATGATTTTGGCGCTGCATAGGGCTCCGATGCAGTATTACTAAAAAATTAGATAAGTGGGTCCGCAACAAGCCCCAAAAAAGGCACAGGAGGCCCGTCGGCATTGTCAGAGGCATGGTAGGATTTTACAGGCCAAGGAAGCTGAAATAGGTGATTTCGGCAGATTTTGTGGGTGTTAGTCGAAGGATTCTGGAGCTGCATAGGGCTCCGATGCAAGATATCAGTAAAATCATATGAATGGATCCGAAATGAGCCTGTCAAGAGACCCAGGTGGCCCGACGGCGTTGGCGGAGGCTAAGTAGGATTTTATGGGCCATGGAAGCCAAAACAGTCGATTTCGGCAGATTTCTGTGGGTGTTAGCCCACGAATTCTGGTGCTGCATGGGGCTCTAGCGCAAACTTCCTGAAATATTATACGAGTGAGTCCGCAACGAGCCCAGAAAGAGGCCCAAGTGGCTGTCAGTGTTGGTGAAGGATTTGTAGGATTTTATGGGCAAAGGGAGCCAAAATAGGCGATTTCGGTAGATTTCTGTGGGTGTTTGCCCACAGATTTTGGCGCTGCATGGGGCTTCGGTGCAAGAATCCCAAAAAATCATGCGAGTAGGTCCACAACGAGCTGAGAAAGAGGCCTAGGTGGCCCGGCGGCGTTGGGGGAGGTCTGGTAGGATTTTATGGGCCAAGGAAGCCGAAACAGGCAATTTCGACAGATTTCTGTAGAGGTTAGCCCACGGATTCTTGCGCTGCATGGGGCTCCGAGGCAAGATTCCCAAAAAAAATTATTTGAGTGGGTTCTCAACAAGCCCGGAAAGAGGCCCAGGTGGCCCGCCGATGTTGGCAGAGGCACGGTAGGATTTTATGGGCCAACGAAGCAGAAACTGGTAATTTTAGCAGATTTTTGTGGGGTTTTACCCTACGAATTCAAGCACGGCATGGGGATTTGGCGCAAGATTCTCAAAAAATCTTACGAGTGGGTCCACAACGAGCACGACAAGAGGCCCCGTAGCTTGTCAGCATTGGCGGAGGCCTGGTAGTATTTTATGGGCCAAGAAAGCTAAAACAGGTAATTTAGGTAGATTTTTGTGTATGTTAGCCCACGGATTCTGGCACTGTATGGGGCTCCGACGCAAGATTCTCGAAAAATGATACGAGTGGGTCCGCATCGAGCCTGGCAAGAGGCCTAGGTAGCCCGTCGGCATTGACGGAGGCTTGGTAGGAATTTATGGGCCAAGGAAGCCGAAATAGGCAATTTCGACAGATTTCTTGGTTGTTAACCCACGAATTCTGTCGCTGCTTGGGGCTCCGGCGCAAGATTCTCGAAAAATCATATGAGTGGGTCCGCAACAAGCCTGGATAAAGGCCGAGGTGTCTCGTCAGTGTTGGCGGAGTCCTGGTAGAATTTTATGGGCCAAGGAAGCCGAAATGGGCAATTCCAGCAGATTTCTATCGGTGTTCGTCCCACGGATTCTGGCACTGAATGGGGCTACAACATAAGATTCCCAAAAAATCATACGAGTGGGTCCACAATAAGTCCGACAAGAGGCTCAGGTAGCACGTTGGCATTGGCGTGGCCTGATAGGATTTTATGGGCCAAGGAAGCCGAAACAGGCGATTTTGTAAGATTTCTTTGGGTGTTATCCCATGGATTCTGGCGTTGCATGGGGCTTCGGCGCAAGATTCTCGGAAACTTATACGAGTGGATCCGCAACGATCTCGGCAAAATGCCCAGGTGGCCCGTCGACATTGGCGGGGGTCTGATAGGATTTTATAGGCCAAGGAAGCCGAAACAGGCGATTTCGACTGACTTCTGTGGGTGTTAGGCCAAAAATTCTGGCACTTCATGAGGTTTCGACACAAGATTCTCGAAAAATCATATGAGTGGGTCTGCAACAAGCCCAGCAAGAGGCTCAAGTGGCCCGTTGGCGTCAACAAGAGGCTTGGTAGGATTTTATGGGCCAAGAAAGCCTAAACAGGCAATTTTTGTAGATTTCTATGGGTATTAGCCCACGGATCTAGCGCTGCATGGGGCTTAGGCACAAGATTCTAGAAAAATCATACGAGTGGGTCCATAACAAACCCGCAAGAGGCTTAGGTGGTCCGTCAGCGTTGGCGAAGGTCTGGTAGGATTTTAAGGGCCAAGGAAGCCAAAACATGCAATTTCGGCAGATTTCTATAGGTGTTTGCCTACAGAATTTGGCATTGCATGGGGATCCGATGCAAGATTCCCAATAAATAATGTGAGTGGGTGAATGAGCCCGCAAAGAGTCCCAGGTGGCTCGGCAGCATTGTCGGAGGCCTAGTAGGATTTTATGGGCCACGAAAGCCGAAATAGGTGATTTCAGTAGATTTATGTGGGTGTTAGCCCACGGATTCTGATGTTGCATAGGGCTTCAGTGCAAGATTCTTGAAAAATCATATGAGTGGGTCCATAACGATTTCGAAAAGAGGCTCAGGTGGCCTGCCAGCATTGGCGGAGACCTCGTAGGATTTTACGGGCTAAGAAAGTCGAAACAAGCGATTTTGACAGATTTCTATGGGTGTTAGTCCATAAATTCTGGTGTTGCATGGGGCTCCAGCGCAAAATTCCCAAAAAATCATATGAGTCGGTCCGTAACGAGCCTGGTAAGAGGCCTAGGTGGCCCAACGCCGCTAGCGGAGGCCAAGTAGGATGTTATGGGCCATGGAAGCCGAAACAGGCGATTTTGGCAAAAAATTTTGGGTGTTAGCCCATGGATTCTGGCACTGTACAAAATATCATATGAGTGGATCCGCAATGAGCCCGGCAAGAGGCCCAGGTGGCCGAGCGGCGTTAGTAGAGGCCTGGTAGGATTTTATGGGCCAAAGAAGTTGAAAAAAATGATTTTGATAGATTTCTGTGGGTGTTAGCCCATGTATTCTGGCGCTGCATGGGGCTCCGGTGCAAGATTCTCGAATAATCATAAGGATGGGTCCATAATGAGCTCGGAAAGAGGCCCAGGTGGCCCGATGGCGTAAATGGAGGCCTGGTAGGTTTTATGGGCCAAGGAAGCCAAAACAGGCAATTTCGTCATATTTGTGTGGGAGTCAGCCTACGGATTCTAGCACTGCATGAGGCTTCAGCGCAGGATTCCTGATAAATCATACGAGTGGGTTCAAAATGAGCCTACAAAAGGCCTAGGTAGCCTGTCGTCATTGGCGGAGGCTTGGTAGGATTTTATGGGCCAAGGAAGCCGAAATAGGCGCTTTCGGTAAATTTTTGTGGGTGTTAGCCCAGATTCTGGCACTGCAGGGGCTCCAGCGCAAGATTCTTGAAAAAGGATTGGGTCCGCAACGAGCCCGACAAGAGGCCCAGGTGGCCCGTCGGCGTTGGCAGAGGCCTGGTAGGATTTTATGGGCCAAGGAAGCTGAAACAGGCGATTTCAGCAGATTTTTGTGGGTGTTAGCCCGTGGATTCTAGTGCTGCATGGGGCTCCAATGTAAGATTCCCAATAAATCATATGCATGGGTTCGCAACGATCCCGGTAAAAGGCCCAAGTGGCCCATCGGTGTTGGCAGAGGCCTGGTAGGGTTTTGTGTCAAGGAAGCCGAAACAGACGATTTCGATAGATTTCTGTGGGTGTTAGGCCACAGATTCTTATGTTGCATGGGGCTCCGGCACAAGATTCCCGAAAAATCATACGAGTGGGTCCGGAACAAGTCCGACAAGATGCCTAGGTGGCCCGTTGGAGTTGACGGAGGCCTGGTAAGATTTTATCGGCCGATGAAGCCAAAACAGGCGATTTTAGTAGATTTCTGTAGGTGTTACCCCCTGTATTTTTGGCGTTGCATGGGGCTCCTACTCAGGATTCTCAAAAAATCATTTGAGTGGGTCCGCAACGAGCCCGGCAAGAGGCAAGGTGGTCCGTCAGTGTTTTCGGAGGCGTAGTAGAATTTTATGGGCTAAGGAAGCTATTAAAGGCGATTTCGGCAGATTTCTATGGGTCTTAGCCCACGAATTCAGGAACTGCATGGGGCTCCGGCGCAAGATTCCCGAAATGTCATACGAGTGGGTTCGTAACGACTCTGGCAAGAGGCCCAGGTGGCCCGTCGGTGTTGGCGGAGGCTTGGTAGGATTTTATGGGCCAAGGAAGCCAAAACAGGTGGTTCCGCTAGATTTCTATGGATGTTAGCTCACAGATTCTGGCACTACATGAGGCTCCGGCGCAAGATTCTTGAAAAATCATACGAGTGGGTCCGCAATAAGTCGAGCAAGAGGCCAGGTGGCCCGGCGGCATCGGCGGAGGCCTGGTAGGATTTTATGGGCCAAGGAAGTCGAAACAGGCGATTTTGGCAGATTTCTATAGGTGTTAGCCCTCGGATTCCAGCACTGCATGGGGCTGCGGTGCAAAATTTTGAAAAAAGTCATATGAGTGGGTCCACAATGAGCTCGGCAAGAGGCCCAGGTGGCCCGGAGGCGTTGGCGGAAGCTTGGTAGGATTTTATGAGCCAAGGAAGCCGAAACAGGTGATTTCGGCAAATTTCTGTGGGTACCTATGGATTCTAGCGCTGCATGGGGCTCTGGCGTAAGATTCCCAAAAAATCATATGCATGGGTCTGCAACGAGCCCGGCAAGAGGCCTAGGTGGCCCAACGATGTTGGTGGAGGCTTGGTAAGATTTTATGTGCCAAGGAAGCCGAAACAAACGATTTCGGCAGAATCCTGTGGGTGTTAACCCACAGATTCTGGCCCTGCATGGGGCTCCGACGTAAGATTTTTGAAAAATCATACGGGTGGATTCGCAACGAGCCTGGAAAGTGGCCCAGGTGACCCGGTGACGTTGGTGGAGGCCTTTTTCTTTTTGGCTTAAATGTCATTCATGTTTGACCAATAAATATACCTTTTTATCCCTAATATTTGCTTATAATTTCTATATTATTTTTCTCCTACTTTTTTCTCTATTTATTTCTTTCATTTTTTTAAAAAATTCTCTTTCTTTTTTCCTTTTTGCTCTTTCTTTCTTCCATTTTTTTCCTTCTTCTTGTTTTTTCTTTTCTTCCATTTTCGTCTTATTCTTGCTCTTTCTTTCTTTCTTTCTTTCTTTCTTTCTTTTTTCTTCTAAATTATTTTCTTCTTATTTTATTTTATTTTTTATAAATTATTTATGATAAAGAAGAAATATAGCCATTGATTATAAATATAAGTAAGAAAATATTCAAATATTTCATGTATTTTATCAAGATAATATATTTTAAAAATTAAAAATAACTTAGACATATAATTAATTTATATTGAAGATGAATTAAAATAAACTAATCCTAATTTAATTTAATTTAGAAATAAAAATTTAGAGTAATAATTAGAATGCATAATAGTTTAAGGTATTTCAAACATTTTGATAAAAGAAGTATTTAACCTTACTTTGGTACCAAACACATTGACAACTACTTTTTAGCTTAAGTTTTTTTATCCAAACACGTAACTGGTTATTTTTTAAATAAGTTTCAGTACTTTAAAAAGTGCTTTTAAAATATTTTTTTAAAAGCCACTTTTTTCAGCTAATCCAAACGAGGTTTTAAGTTATTTTTGAAATTTCTTCTTTCTATTTTACCTTTTATTATTGAGGCTTGAACCAAAACTATTTTTTGTTTGCTGTTATTTACTATGAATAAAATAGCCTAATGGACAAAAAAATTATTTTAGAAATATATATTGTTATTTTGACAGACGACTAGGGGTAACAGTTGGGCAAGTTCAGTCAAATTTGAGTGGGTCATAATGATTCAAGACAATAAAAGGGTCAAGACCCAACCTAATCCAACCCGAATTTGCTCGGGTCAAAATGGACTTAGTAATGGGTTCTAGAACATGTCAAGACCCATCCTAACCCTAATTTTACTAAGTTTTTCTTATTTTATTTATTCTTTTATAATATTTTAGTACTTAATTAAATTATAATATTTTTTCTTATTCTGGCTATATTAAAACATATCAAATTAAAAAATATTTTAAAATAATTTTTGACAAAATCTCTCTCTAAATCACTTCAGATCGTAAATCAACCCAATTTTCAATGGGTTGAAAGACGAGTAAAATTAATAAATATGCAGATTAATAACCCATCCAAATTTTAATAAACTAGACAGATTAAACGGATTGAACTTAATTTTGACAGATATAACATCATTGGCCAATCAAACAATAAGACAAAAGTGAGGCTACATTTAGTCCACGAGTCGTGCCCTAGTTGTATCTAACGGTCCCACAGATCTTTCTTTTCCCCCAAATTATTTGCACTTGGCCTAATTTTTCGCTGTTCATCAGATTCTCCTCTTCTCTTGCTGAAATTTGGAAATTGTAATAATTCCACAAAAAAGTCAACCATATTTTGATCCATAATTCCCTTTTTTGTGCTTTTTTGGCACCATTTCTACTTTTTGAATTAGGGTTTCAACGTAAAGTTTCAGTTTCTCAGAAGCTTCTCGAATCACGATCTCCTTATAGATAAGTTGAATTTTTTCGCTTTCCCTTTGATCGAAATGCTTGTTTTTGCTCAGAAAATGCATACCCATAAGTTGAAAATCTCGTAAAATGAATGACTCTGGGTTTAGCTTTTATGTAGTAGTAGTATGATGATGATGTTGTTTTATGTATGTTTTGTATATAATTTGTAGCAAAATTGTGTCTTGTGAGGGAGGTGCGAGCGGGCTGGCTCGGACACTGAGGTTATTAGAAAAAGGAAATTGTGTGTATTGTGGCTAATCTTGTAGGAGTTGTTGTATATGATTAGTAAGTAACTAGAAAAATGAAGCATCAGAAGAAGAAGAAGAGATCGAAAGCTTGTAAACGAGTTGGGGTTGGTAATGGTTCCTTGCCATCTGGGAATAGCAATGATAAAGGGGAGAGTGTTGTGACAGCTTTAACGGATGTGTTTAGCGCTGTATCTGTGGAGGAAGCAAATTGTGCTTATAAAGAGGCAAATGGGGACTTGAATAAATCAATGGGGATTTTGGGTGATATGGTGGAGTGTAAGGAAGAGGATAAGATCACTAGTTGTTCTAGCTCAAGTGGAATTGGTTCAAGCTTGGATTCGAGGAACTCGGATGTGTTTGTTGGGGGTCATTCCAGGCAGGACTCATTTCAGCGCAAGGCCAAGACGAAGAAATTGGTGGCTGCTACTGGAACAGTCTCAGCGATGATAGGGAAGGATTATGTGAGGACAACTCCAAATAAGAGATGTTCAAAGTTCAAGGGGTTAAATGATGAAACAACAAGCAACAACGATGTTGAGCAGTTTTTGTATTCCATGCTTGGGGAGGACTCTGATTTGAGCTTAGCTGTCGTCAGAGATGTGTTATGTGAGTGATTTTCTTCAGTTGAACATTAGAATTAGTAAAAGAAGTAAAAATGAAAAGAAAAAAGAAACTGACAGAACTAAGTTATCACTGGAAGATGAAATGCATGTCTAGTTGTGGCGTTGATCATGCAAGATTATATGTGCTATATCGTTTGTGATTGCCATGGTTGTATCATAACTGAATTCAATAGCTTGCCAATTTTGTCATGTGCTGATATAAACAATTAGACAAAGGTACTTGTAAAGCATATTTATTCCTTATCTTTTAAACTGAAGAAAAAAAAATAAAAATCATGTCGAAGCAGAAGACCACCCTGTGCAAAAAGTGTTCGCAGGCCATAGCGAGTGTATAGGTGTACTCTGGGTGTAACCTTCCTCTTGTATTTTTGCATAGAGGCAATTGCTTAACCTCAAACCTATCTCCTACAAGTCACTTTAGGTCATTAAAAAAGGTAACTCTGCTGCTGTGTGAATGCTCAACCTCAATGTCTACCACGTAAATTTGCAAGAGATTTCTGCTGTATCAGGTGTTACTTCATGCTTAGGTTAAGTGTACTTTTGCAGTTTTGTGTGGTCATGTGCAAAACTGTATTGAAATGAAATGAGAAACTGATAGAGATACCCATCACTTGGTTAATGGCCTTGTAACTAGAACTTCTGTTTAATGCAGGTCAATGCGAATATGAAGTTGAGAAGGTAAATATAGTTTGACTTATCTGTTTGTTCCAAATCAAATTTGTTTGCTTTGTGGATGCTTGAATACATTTTGTTTTCTCCTCATTCAAATATATCGTGTACCGTATAACTCAGATATCATCTTCTAGATTGTGATAGTTTCTGTAGAAGATCTGATAATTACTCCTCTTATCACATTGTGTTTATAATTGGATCCTATAGGGTAAAATTGCAGTGTATAATCCTTTGAAGCTGATCTATCCAACACTTATCAGCTTCCATTTCATGGCACACTGGCTTTCATGACAGACCATTTTCTCTGTATTTCTTTCATACAGTATAGTGGTGTTATTTTAGGATTTGAGTCTTTCCTATGCTTATGTGACTCTCCTGGGATTGCAATCATAACAAGTTCATCATTGTAGATCTACTATCTTAACTTGGTTCTTTGACACCTGATTTAAACTTTCGAGGAATATCAGTGGGTGAATTGGTGAGTGCAGTTTGTTTAAACTATTATTGTGATAGTATAATTTGGTCCTTTGTGTCTCATTTCTGTGCAGGGTTTGCTATTTATAATTTTCTTTTGAAGCGATTCTCCTTTAATTGTACTTGTGCTTCTCTTCTAGGCTTTGAGTGTGTTGCTTGAATTATCAGCTTCCTCTATTGAGCAACCTAAGCTTAGCGACTGTAGTGCAAACTGGAAAGAGGAGGCAGTGTCTCATCATTCAAGTGATGGTGTAGGTTAATTTTCTTATCTTCTACGCTCCATTTATATGTGATTTAGCCTTCTGTAACATTATTGTTTTTGTCTGCCATTCCTGATTGATTCTCCTATGTACCAACCAGAATTTCAAAGTATGATTGCTAGACTATTTAGCTTTATTCTCTTTATCACCCCTTTATCCTTCAGGATGACCTATTTTCTTTCTCTTGGTTCTGATGTTGTAGTCTGCAAGTGTTATAGTTTAAATGTTCATCAAAAAGTGGGATAGTCTAAATGGGCAACTACCTCCTTATCGAAAAGTATAATGGCCAAATAGAGGTCTATAGACTGTAGGAGCAAAAGTGAAGAGGCTATATCATGAATTGCTGACGATACTTATGGTGGAAAAGCTGGCACTGGTTTCTCATTAAATAGACATTGTTGGAGAACTAAGAAAGCCAACTGTTCATTTTATCAAATTAATGTCTTTTTTTGGCACTAAAAGAACTCTGATCTGGCTGTGCAGATACTAAGCTACTGATCTGATACACCTAAATCTTGAGTTCTCAACATTTTGCTGTTCTAAAACTGACATTATCAAATTGCTCCCAAACACTGAAGGTTTTACCATTCATTTGATTTTGGATGAGCAAAAGAAGTGCAGTGGCATATGCTTATCAACCAAAAGAGAAGTACGCTGTCAGATGATTAGCTCATTGCTTTTAATTAGTAATTGACTGCCCCCGTTTGCCCTCATCATATTAAGCTCAGGATACCTCTTAGTCCTTTGAAAGCATGGTATCAATTGGAAATGGACAGCTTTCAGCCCAAATGTGTTGGTAGTTGGGATTTGGTTGTTTTCTGTTTCCAAAATGTTTTGGCAAACGTTCGTTAGGATGTTAAGAATTAGGGGACGTGGTCTATGTAGATTATCGTTATGCTTGTTAAAGGTAAAAATAGTGTCAAAGTAATAGAAACTTTGCAGTTGCCTTTTAGTTGTCTGTAATTGGGGTAGATTCAGTCTTAAAGTGTGGTATTAAAACCATTGGGGAACCTAGTGGAAATCTCTTTCAGTTTTTGTTTCAAATTTTCATACCTTCCTGTGCTTCAGAAAATTTCTCATTCAACTGCACTAAATTTGACAGTCTGTAGAAATCTCTTGCTAAATTAGTTCAGATAATATAAATGTCTGGTTTTCAGAGGTTGGGCACAGGGATGACTTGATGCTTGGTAACAATTTTCTTGCAGTTTACTGATAGGACATCTGATTCTACTTCTCATACATCTGAAGGCGAAGTTCTAGATAATGTGTGGTTGTGGGGGCCTCCTGGCAGGTAATTTGCAGATATCACATCATGTATTCATGTTTCAAGAAAATTCACCTTAAGACCTTTTTTGAGCAGTAGAGCATGTGCGTTTTCAATTACTCTGAGTTTTCCGATGTTATCAGAATCCTTGTGTTAGATGTAAGATTGTTTGCAGTCTTGAGTAGAAATCCTGAAGCAGAGCGCTGGTTAAGGGAATCTTTTCTTTTTTTTTTTTTTTTCAAACAACCTTTTCCAACCTTGGAGCTCTTAGGTGGGTTGATTTATTGATATATAAGGGAACTTGCAGTGATGGATAAGGGCTGCACCGTACTCCTATATTGCCTATGCATGAGATGGACATCCATCTTACTTTAAAAAAAAAAAAAAAGCTAAATGCGTACCTCTAAATATTAAATACAGGATCAAGTTTGGTGAACACATCATTCTCCAACTTAAATGCCTAGTGCAGATTGGTGCAGGAGATGCTCCCTTTAGATCATTATGGAGCATAACAATGTCTAAGGGATCATTTGGTTGGTTGGATAAGGATGATAATCCTAGAATAAGATGTGGAATTATTTTATCTTGCATTTGGCTATGGGTATTAATTAGTCCCAAGATTATCTTATCCTACCAATTGTACTCAAATGATGAGATTAGCTATACCATGTAGAAGGTGGGCTAAATCCCATCCAATCAATCAAACAACCCCTAAATTTATGAAAGTTACTCCGGTCTTGCAAGTAAAGTTTTGCGTCTCAGCTTGATAAAACTACCACATCATGCAATATGAAATGTTAAAAGCTTATCGACACCCGATGTTTAAGCTAAATTAACAACGCAAAGTCCAATGGCTTCCATATGTTCATTTATTATTTACCATGTCTTCTCACCTAAGTTGTTCGGACTTCACTTTTGGTGTTTCACCCATATCGCCCACTTTTGGTGCTGCACCCATGATGACACAACGTGGTTGTGGAATCCGTAAGCTATCTGGTCAATCGTTTTTGGTACTTTGATCAAAATTGATAGAGAAATTCGTAACAAATACAATGATTTCTGAAAATCATAACAAAAGTTAGGGTAAAATCATTTAGGCTTATATAATTATATGGTTAAAGGATATTTGTATTCAAATTCTGCAATCAAAAGGTGCTTTAAAAATATTTACATGGCAGTATCATTGTTGAATGTGCAGTGAATTCAAGAAGTCTGTCATGGACTCTATATCATTTGCAAAAGCTATTTTATACCAAAAATCTGTACTTAATAATAGTTACAGATTCAAAATCTCTCAAAAATTCGTGCATTCATTTCCTTCCAAATAGTCTACCATAATTTAGACATTTTTATTGCTCATTTTTAGACATTTGAATTATTTTTAGCCGAATTCTTCCATTTGGATTTGTACCCCCCAATTGTAATATTTAATCATGAATGGTTTGGCCTTTAAATCTGAATCCATATCGAACACCCGCATCCGAGTCTGAGCTATTTAGGTTCTCACTTCAATTTCAAACTACTATGGTTAAATTATTTGGTTTAGTATAAATATAAGGTGCTAATAAGTATTTACCATATGAAGCATACACCACTTTTTGCTTCTATTTGCATTCTGTGGTTATCTTCGCAAAATGGATAGTTGAAGCAAGTCTTTATAATTTTGCATAATATGGTTTATGCTATTTCACATGAAAGGAAGTTGTTTTGAAAGATTTACAATTTCTTAAGATCAATGCAGACTTAGCTAAACATAAGGCACAATAGAAGAAAGAGATCCATATATGTGATATCTACTAACGGGGAATGGGATTTAGTCTTGTTAGAGAACTTCTATTACTATTACAATTACAATTATTTTGTATATATCTAACTTATTTTTCAGTTTTAGTTTTATTTGGTATGATGATGACATGAGTTGAGGTTAAATGGTGAAGTGAGGATACAAGTGGCGGTCCCAACTTTTTTGGAGTGAGGCAAAGTAGTTGTTGTGGTTTATGTTATCGAATTATCAAACAAAGTAAGGATTAGAGGGGCTAAATGTTAGTCTGCTTTTACCATACAAATTCATTTGGATATTGTCTATCCTTATTGCTTTATGTGTTTGAGATGTAGTTCATTGATTGGTTCATTTATGGCTGTAGATATCCGTAAAAGGCTTTTCACCTCATCTTGCTGACATGAACTTGATAAGTTACTGAAACAAAAGTAGGAAATTTCCAACTTTTTACTAATATGTAGGAGCAATAATGAAGAAAGGATGAGACCCGGAGAATAATGGAAGAGAATGTGTTATTTTACCCAAAAAAAAATGTAGAACAAATGATTTTGAAATATAATGGTTATAGTGATATCATGCGTTTGGCTAAGAAATAGTATGTATCTTTTAAGCAAGGCAATGAAATAAAATAAGTTGTAGGGTTTAATATGCTCATTGTGAAGGTTTTATGATATATTTGCCTGAAGATGTTATCTGTATTAAGGAAGAATCTTTCTTACCTTTGGGTTCCTCTTGTTAAGAAATAGACTTTGAGATTAACTTAATCCCAAAAGTTAGCTCACAATGCTAGGATTGCTTAAGATCATGTGAAGAGATCAAATGTCCATCCCACATCTCGATTAAATATGATAATTGGGCCGGGCCAGGCCAGACCCAACTCGCCTTCCCTGAGGGTGAGCCTTGTCAATTCCGGTTCCGGTCGAATGGCCCTTAAGGGGTGGGTTGGGGACCATTCTTTAATTGAGAAAAGGGTGTCTGGCCAGCCCCCTACTGTTAAGAAATTTAGGTGGGCTTGGTGAGCTGGGCCATATTTGTTGTTGTATTTTACTTCATTATAACATAGATTCTCATATGTATGTGCAACCATTTTAATGATAAACTCTATTTTTTGCATAGAAAATTATACATCAAAAGATTACATTGTGCACCTTGTCTATCAAGATCTCGAAGTACATAAATTTTTTTAGAAAATATTGATTAGCTTTATTTGGGCGGTGGATGACCATTTGGGTTATTTATAGCTGTTGACCAATGGCTATTAATTGGCTAAGTTTTTTTTTACTTAACTGGGCTGGTGCCTCGGTAGGCTGACACTTGGGCTAGTACCTAGCCGGTCTACTGTGCCCTGCACTCTCCCTGAACCCCAAGCCAACCCCAGGGCTATTCGGTTTAGGTTTTTTACCAGCCCGATCCGGCCCAATTGACTGGTTTAATCTTAACGTGTAACTTCTAACACTCCCCTCATGCCCGGCATCCGGAACATGGGTAATATAACATGGAGGTCTAACATCTAGTAAACAAAGAGTTGGGCTGGGTTTAGTTCGTATACTATGTGAAGAAAGAAATGGTTCCTGGGCTTAAACTCAATCCCAAAAGCTAACTCATGAAGGAGGATTGTCAAAGACTACATAAGGAGACCACAACCCAGTTCTTTCACCAATGTGGGACACTTAAAACCCATGACACCTAGAGCTGGACTCAATACCAAAACTACCTCATGTGGTGGGCCAGACTACAACTCATTTCTTTCACCAATGTGGGGTACTTAAACACCCATGACACCTAGAGCTGGACTCAATACCAAAATTACCTCATGTGGTGATGATTGACCAAGACCATGTAAGGAGGACTAACTACCCATGCCCCAGCTGATGTGGTCTTCTAACACCTTCAATTGGAAGTGAATTCTAGAAGCGTTGTTACTGGATCAAATTATTATTTGCTTTGTTTCAGGAATCAGTTAAAAGTTACTGCTGGAAACTCAGAACATTCTTCGTCATCTACAGTAGGAAATTATGGGACAGTACTTCCTCAAGATATCCTGGAATCTTTGTTTAATATGCCAACCCCTAAGAGTGCTGAACATGAACCATCTACTATGAACTGGAAAAATGTAGTGAAGAAAATGACGTCTTTGGGACAAAGGTTTGGATCTTGTCCTAATGATATTCCACCACCGCAGCATACTCATGGTACTGTGAAAACTTCTATCTATTCATATTTTAATGTTGTCAGATGAAAACATTTTGAATGAATTTGCATTTTTAAAACTTTCCGGAGACTTTAGATCTATTATCATCTTGGTTCTTCAGATATAAACTTTTTCATTCAGATTAAACCTTCATATTACATTTATCAGTGGAGATCTGATTGTTTATTAGTTATTAGAGAATGCCTCTCTTTATGTACGTTTTTTTTTTTTTTTTTTTTAAATTATCGCTTAATTAATTTATTCTGACAAAATAGGTTTTGAGTAAATGATATTGTTGAATGGCCATTTAGGGTTGGCATAGTTCCCCTGTTGCCACCGAAGACAGAATCTTCCCAGGCATTTTTTATTTGTTGATATGTGTACCTTTTGTCCTTTTTCTCTCCTCCGCGGTTGGGCATATTGTAAGATTTAGATGTTAGCAGAAATTGGGTTCCCCTCTTTATTATTGTGAATATTTGTGTACTGCAGCTGGGGGCGCCGAGTATGAGCTGTTCAGGGAAACTGCAAAGCAACATTGGGAGTCAATGAGATCCCATTATCAGAAGGTATGCATATTTTGCAAGTTCATCATGTTTTTCTTGCTCTGGATACATCTGATATGTAATAAGTTTGGATACATCTTTGATATGTGTACTTTCTCAAATTAAGATCTTGAAAAAGTTGCATTGTGCTGCAGGCTGCAACAGCTTTTTCAAATGGACAAAAGGGACATGCTGCTTATCTTGCGGATCAGGTAATGCCAATGTTGGAGCAAATATGCCTCATAAAGTGAATTTTGACTCTCTTTCCATTTCGATGTTTACTATTGCTTCTTGTAGTTTCAGCGAACTTGAGGCGCTTTTATAGATAGTAATTGTTTGAGGCATAATAGTATAATGCTACTGTTGTAGAACCCGC
>JAABOM020000096.1:1588252-1601159 GCA_011800125.2 Solanum clarkiae
TATATATACATATATATATATATATATATATATATATATTACATGTTATAATGCACATAAGATACCGCGTATGTCGCAGGTTGCCGTGTAGGACACCAAGTAGCTATGTGTGTTTTATTCAATTATATTTAAATTTAAATATCTACCTGTACACATTCAAATATTATTTTATTTTAATAATAGAGAATTTTTATTCATTGATCAAAATAAAGAGTCGCTGCATAAGGAGACTAACCTAAGCAACATAGTACCTATTCTATTTGGGATATTTATATTTTTATTAGTCAAAAAATTGTATTTCAGAGTCTTATTAATACCTAACTAATCAATGAAAGTTTAATTTTTTTTTTTTTTTTTTGAAAAATGATGCTATTTTAATTGTTGCAAATTTATCATAGGAGAAACTGAATAAAATCAAATCAATTTAAAAGATCATTCCAAAAAGATAAATATTCTCTCAGTCAAAATGTCATATTTCAGGGCTATTCATGTACTGGGAATAGTTGTGGCATTGATTCTCATTTCCATGAGATTTTTGAGTTAGTGCACCTAAAAATATGCTCTATATCTTTTTTTTTTTTAGTCCATTTTGATAAATGTTGTATATATCATTGGCAGGGTTATTCATGGTTATGATTAAAGAATCAAATAAAATCACAATTTAAATCAAATCGAATAAAAAATTTAATATTTAATTTGGTTTGATTTGATTTTGATTTTACTATAAAAAATCATAAAAATATTTAAATTGGACTGAATAATTATATATACAAACTTTATAATTATTTAGATAGTATTCATAAATAATATATAAATATTTTGTTAGATTTTAATTAAGTTAAATTTTTAACTTTATCATTATATTTGAAAATTCTCTTTTTAGTATTTTGGTATATAATTGGACGTTGATCGTCTGACTTTTGACTCCCCAATACAATGGAATTTCACGCTTGGCGAATCTTTCACTCTACCTCCTCTTATAATAAATTCCGACGAAATAGAAGATCTACATGACCAAATTTTCCTGTTAAAAAGAAGATCTCTCTTCTTTTTCATTCTCAAGAGGAATGAAGCTTTGAGAGAGATGGAAGAGATATCTTTTTGCATATCTCGTATCCAAAATCTCTTAGGAAACTCAATTGTTCCATTTTCTTGTATCCCCTCCCCCAGATAGTTATTTGATTGTTGACTTTAGTTTACTTTTCTATAAAATTTTAGTATTGCTTAAATAAATTATTTTGTTCGAGTATATTAACTTTAGTATTACTTAATCAGATCTCTTTGGTCGTGTAATAATAGTTCTAGTACATTGCTTGATTGAATCCATAACAGTTTGTTGTGAATTATTCATATACTAGATGTTTGTATCTATTAAAATATGTATGTCCTCGATAAATTTATTACTTCTGAATCGAAAAAAAATAAAAAAATAAACCAAACTAAATCAACAATAATCAATCCCAAATCACGAATATCCAAAATTCAGAATCACCAAATTGAGAGAGGAATAAATATATATATGCATGTGAGTAGTCAAACCAAAAGAGTCTATAGTCCCCACATGGCGTGTACTTGTAGGCCACGTGTTTCATGCTCCTATTTTAAAATGTGAATAAAAAATTATGAGTATGACCGACGAAATTAACGTACAACACTATGTTCACACTCCACCACCTTGGGATGCGATCTTTTCTCCAATTGTAAAATTGCTAAATATTATGTAAATTATATGATTTTTTTATCTGAAAAAAATAATCTAATTTAATTTGATATTAAATTTAAAAAAATTTATTTAATTTTATGATTGTAAATTAAAGTTATGTTAAATGTATAAAATATTTTTCATTTTTGTGATTTTAAATATATCACATAAAAAATTTAAATTAAAATTTTACAAAAAAATAATTTATTTTTTTCAAACAGACTAAAAAGGAAAGTAGATCGATCTCTTTTTTTTTTTGAAACAGGGGAAGTAGTATTTTGAATATATTACTAGTAAATTGCTAGAGTATAATATATTTTTATGAAATTATTTAAGGATATAAATTAAAGATTAGTTTTTCTTTTTTTAGATATTGTTTAAATTATTTTTTTTAGAAAAATTATTAAATGAAGGATAAATATACTAAATTTTTTTGATGTTTAAATAATTCATTTATTTTAAACTATTATCCTTATTTAGATACGTATACTTTTACATAATCAAGAAATTAGCAAATAAGTTAGTATTATTTAATCAAAGAAAATTTAGCAAATAATATTTTGTACTTCCTAAAAGTGAGTGGATTTCTTTTAATATAGATCGGAAAGAGCTATTGTAGCATAGTATATATATATTGGATGATTAAGGATATGTACTGTGGAGTCAAGACTCAAATAAAAATATCGGAAAGTAATTTGAAGCATCTTTTAATCATGATGCGATTGCACCAAAGATTAGCTCTTAATCATTTTTATTTTCCTTGATGATGGATGCACTAACACGTCATATTCAAGAAGTTTTCATAGTGAATTTTATTTATTGATGACATAGTACAGATTGATGAAATGCAAAAACGGAATTAAATTGAAGTTAGACATTTGGAGAAAGACTATGGGATCAGACGGTTTCAAGTTGAGGAGAACTAAGACAGAATACTTGAAACACATGTTCAGTAATGTGATTCATGAAGCAAGCGGGAAAATGAGATTTGATTACAAGTCATTTCCTATAGAGGAAGCTTCAAGTGCTTGGATAGTAGTATTCCTCGCACATTGTATTAGAGTAGGATGAATAAACTGTAAGTTCATTTTTAGTGTTCTATGTCATAAAAATGTACTATCGAGGTTGCAAGTTTCGTCTACAAAGTGATGGTTAGACGAACTCTATTATATGGTGGGGAGAGTTGACCTACCAAGGACACTCATACCTAGAAGATAAAAGTAGTATAAATAAAGATGTTGAGATGAATGTATGGACATAATATGAGAGACAATATCAGTCAGAAGGTGTGAGAGATTGACTTGAGAAGAGTTAGAAAGAGGTAAAAAGTATAGGAGAGTTGATTAAACAAGACATATATAATGCTAGTTAAGTTTATTAAGGACACAACCCTTAATATAATGGTGTGGAGGTTAAGTATTAGAGTAGATGATTAATAAGTTACCAGTCGTATCTATTTACCATCATAAGATTATTAGTGTTGTTTTTAAGTTGTTTAGTCTTTGATCCCATTTGATTGTTTCTTTTGCTTCAAATTCAGGGAGGCCTAGTGGTTTGGATTTGGTGTTTCCATATTCGAGGTATCAGGTTTGAAATTCCTTGCCAACGAAAGCAAAAGGTTTATCTCATGGATCGAGCTCGTCGCACCACGCACTAGCCTCTCTCATGTGGTTTGCAAGCTATTGTATAGAAGCAAGGGTTCATCCTGTGTGCGCCCAAAAAATAGTGATTGCTGATTCCCTTGATAAAAAAAATTAAAAAAATTACCTATATAAAATTGGTTATCGCCCCAGAACCCTCCGCAGCCCGGGGCCCCTCCTTAGGGGAGGCCGACCAAGAGCAAGGAACCCCCGGCGCCGGGGGCTTAGGCACTTCTAACGCGCGGACGGTGAAAGATCCCAACGAAAGTCAACAATCTTTTTCTGCGACTGAAAACCCTAAAAAAAATGCGAAGGGATCCTTATGCTCAATTAGTTGAGGACGCATAACAAAAAACTCTCAAAATCCAGGGTGTAATAGACGAATTGGAAGAAGAAACGTCTTTCATGGACAATGTGAATGAGATCATAAGGAAGTTCTCAAATAAGTGTCGAACCCAAAGTTTCACTATAACCAAGGAAAGAGATAGATCACATCTTGGCCAAATGGGAATCCTATGTTATTGTTGAACAATAGCTTGGGTAATAGCTTTAAGGGAATTATATTAAATGTCTATTTCCTTGACTTTATAGTAAATGAGTAGATAATGGGTATGATATACTATAATTTAAGGGAATTATATTAAATGGCTATTTCCTTGACTTTATAGTAAATGAGTAAATGGGTATAATATACTATAATTTAATAACAAAATCCATCAGTGTATACATCTGTCTTCTTCCAAACCTAAAAAACCCAAAAAGAAAATCCAATTTCCAGCAACAACTCCCACTTTATTCACCTGTTCATTGGCCTATTCATTCATACAGAAGTAGTACATATATATCATCACAATAAACTAAAAAAAGACTTGGGATCCAAGACTTTACACTTATTAGTTGAAAAAAATCAAAACTTTGGGGTATCCCAAGAACCCCATTAGTCTCTTCTTTCTAATTTTTGTGTTGTAACTGAAAAATTACAACTTGGGGTGTCCCAAGAATCCTTCTTTCTAATCTCAGGTTTTGTGTTATAACTGAAACATTACAACTTGGGGGTCCATTGAAAGAATCTTGAGAAATGGGGAGTTACAGAGTATGTGTGTGTTTCACACGCAAATTCAGGGTTGTAGAGGCAGAGCCACCAGTAGATGTAAAAGAGGCATTCAAGAAATACGCTGATGGTGGGAACCAGATGAGTGCAGAACAGCTGCTGAAGTTCTTGATTGAAGTTCAGGGAGAGACCCAATTGACTGTTGCTGATGCTGAGGCTATTGTTAGACAGATCCTTCAGAAAAGACACCCCATTACTAAGTTAGCTAGACAGGCTCTTGCTCTTGAAGATTTTCATCATTACCTCTTCTCTGCTGACCTTAATCCCCCAATCAATTCCAAGGTAATTCCTTCGTTTCAATTTGTTTGTCTGGTTTTGACTTGACACAGACATCAAGTTTTAAGAAAGTAAAAGAGTACTTTTTAATCTTGTGGTCTCAAACATGTTAAATGAGTTGTCAAAATAGGAAAGAGGGACTAGTATTCTAGCTTTTGTTGTGTTGGATCTTTTGTCTTATTTTGAGAAAAAAGGAACTTAAGTTGTTGTGTGCACTGATAGAACCAGTCAAATTGAAGTCTGATGTGATAACTTGGAAGTTAGAGGCAGTCAAATAGAAAGTGACACTGTCAATGTATATAACTTGAATGCATTTGTGAAAGAACATAAAGTTTTGGACTTTGAGTGAGATTTCCCTTTTTGGGTAAAAATGGCTTTCGGCTCTCGCATCGATGAAGAAAGTGAAATGCAAAACTTGGTGTGAGTTGCAGAATCTTGTGAATCATCGATTCTTTGGAACAATTCCAAAGTAATCCCTCCATTTTGATTTGTATGTCTGGTTTTGACTTGACATTGACACGAAGTTTTAAGAAAGTAAAGAATATTTTTGAATCTTGTGGTATTAGACTAAAGAGAATGTATCAAAATGTCATTTAATCTTGTTATCTTAAACATGTTAAAAGAGTTGCCAAAAACGGAAGGGACTAGTATTCTAGCTTTTGTATCTTTTGTCTTATTTTAAGAAAAAAGGAACTTAAGTTGTTGTGTGCACTGATAGAGCAGTCAAATTGAAGTCTGATGTGATAACTTGGAAATTTAGAGGCAGTCAAATAGAAAGTGACACTGTCAATGTATATATAACTTGAATCCATTTGTGAAAGAACATAAAGTTTTGGACTTTGAGTGAGATTTCCCTTTTTGGGTAAAAATGGCTTTCGGCTTTTGTATCGATGAAGAGAGTGAAATGCAAAACTTGGTGTGAGTTGCAGAATCTTGTGAATCAGTGTATATATAACTAGATTCCATTTGTGAAAGAACATAAAGTTTTGGACTTTGTGTGAGATTTCCCTTTTTGGGTAAAATGGGCTTTCGGCTCTTGTATCGATGAAGAGAGTGAAATGCAAAACTTGGTGTGAGTTGCAGAATCTTGTGAATCATTGATTCTTCGGAACAAGTTGCGCGCGAAGCTATTAGGCGCACGCCTGGGCGTTACTCTTAGCGACGCTCAAATTAAACAAACATTCTCAAAAGAATTTCCCTTTTTGGGTGTTGAAAATTAGTACCTTTTATTAGTTAAGCATTATTTGAAGTGTATGCCTTTTGTGCAATGTTAACTTGCCAAGCTCTTATTCTTCCATCGCGATCTCTTATCTGCTGACCTTTATTCATCAATCAATTTTTTAAGTTACTCTTGCTCTTATTGTTGGATCTTTGTCTTATTCGGAAATATATAAAGTTGACGACTTAGAGTGACTTTTCACTTTTAAATTCTGGGTTTGTCAGAGGTTGAAATTTAGTCCTTTTTACCAATTAACCATTACTTGAAGTGCCTGCTTTCTAAATATTATCCTTTTGGGAACTGGGGTAACCAAAAATGTTGGAACCTTGAAACTTGACTGCTTGTACCAAATGTATAGGATCATCAACTCGTCCTTTTCCTTTTTTGGGATCTTTAATAAGAGTAAAGAGTCTTGCCTAACCCTTCAGGGTGGCCCAGTGGTTTTGGGCTTGGGACTTCCATGTTGGAAGTCTCAAGTTCGAAACCTCTTCCCGGCGAAAGCAAGGGGTTTGCCTTCTGAGTCGAGCTCATTACACCGGGTTACCTCTCCTGTGTGTTTTGCGAGCTATTGCATAGGAGCGGGGGTTTACCCTATGCGCACCTAAAGGATAGCGGTTGCGGGTTCCCCTTGTCTCCAAAAAACAAAAAGAAAAAGAGGCTTGCCTAACTACAAACATGAAAATGGAGGTGTTCTTCAATAACATGATCAATAACTAGGTCGACACTTGGGTGAGGCGTTAAATGAGCTACTGTGGACTGAATATAGCGGAAGATGATTCATATATCTGAGTTTAAGTATATCGAAATTGAGGCATAGTTGATTGAATGATTGATGATGATGTTTTTGTGGTTCTTGGAAGATTTTTAACTTATTACGTTTGCCTCTTTCAGGTTGTCCATGATATGAATGCTCCACTCTCCCATTATTTTATATACACTGGGCACAATTCTTACTTGACTGGGAATCAGCTGACGAGTGATTGCAGTGATGTCCCAATTATAAAGGCACTGAAAAAGGGTGTAAGGGTCATAGAGCTTGATATATGGCCAAATTCCGACAAGGATGATGTACACGTACTTCATGGAAGGTTTGTGCATCTCCTGCCCATTGTAGCATTTTGTTGAAGCCTAATTATTTGAGTGGTCTGTCTCCATGCAAGTCTTCTCTTTTCCAGAATTAGTAGATCCTCTGGAGAACTTTGAAGGTTTGAAAGATTGCATTGCGACTATTTTTACTAAATGCACACTCTTCATCACACAAGTATTCAAACATTCTTATTGTGCGCGTAGACACTACATCTACGCTATGATCTTGTGCTTGCATAAGTGGACTCAACTGTAAGGTCTAATACTTATTAACTAAACAAACGACTCGGTACACCTTCTCAAGCTCCAGGTAGAAGCTTTGCAAGCTACCTTCATCTCTCCTCTAATGATCCTTCTATAATATCTGATTGGATTGTGCTATGCTCCAGGCCCTTCTCAAGTTAAAGAACCAGTTCTTCTTAATTCACTACATTAGAATTCTTGCTCTTGGTATAAATGCAATTGCTCCAAATTGTACTGCCTTCATCCGCCAATTAGCGGTGCTGTTTTCAAGTTTGTCGCTTCATGCATCTGCTTGCATGAATGTTGCTGACTTTGATTTAATCTAGAGCATCAGTAGAATGGAACCGAGTGAAACCAGTTGCTATTGTAATTCACCTGACTTACCCCAAAGCCAGATCAGACATGGCTTCCATTGATTAATCTTATATTAGAAGCCAATCGAAATGGAGTTTTTATATGATCTTGTAATGAGTTGTTTTATCTTCCTGGCATGTGGACCATTAAATAAAAGACGCATTATCGTGGGGCTTAAATATACAACTTGAATAGGTTGTATATGCTACGTTGCCTAGACTCTTAAAAAATGTCAATGGGTGTGTATCAGATTCTCCAAAAATAGTCTTTTTGGAGAATCCTACACGGGTGCGGCATCGAAAATAAAGAGTCCACGCAACTCAGTGTATATGTACATGTTTTTGCTGAAGGTGGAAAAGGTGGCATTGTTTAAGTCAATTGATTTTTGGAGATCCTATTGCTTTCAGCTTACGCCAGTTAAATGAAAGGACATCAAGTTCTTCTAAAACCACTACTAGACATTAAGTTCTGTTTGGAGGTCCTATTACATTTGGTTGTAATCTATTAGAGATTGCGGCATTTACATTTACTAATTTCTTTGATTATTCCCCACGAAATATTTGTAAGTTGCTTTTTTGCGAAATGTAGGACAGTGACAACCCCTGTGGAATTAATAAGATGTCTCAAGTCAATAAAAGAGCATGCATTTTCTGCTTCTCCTTATCCTGTTGTTATAACACTGGAAGATCATCTAACACCTGATCTTCAAGCTAAAGTGGCTCAGGTGACTTTCCATTTCTTGCTGCCATGCCTTCTTTCTGTTCAGTTGTGCCGTTTCTCCTTTTTTTGACTATAGAGATGTTCCTTTTTAATGTTTTACTTGTAGATGCTCACTGACACATTTGGAGAAATGCTCTTTGTTCCTGAATCTGATATTCTAAAGGAATGCCCTTCACCAGAAGAGCTAAAGCATCGTATTATTATTTCAACCAAACCTCCAAAAGAGTACCTTGAAGCCAGTGCTAGTGTTTGTAAAGACAGACGAAATAGCTCTCAGAGGTCAAAGGATTCCGAGAATGATGTGTGGGGTTCCGAACCTTCAAGCTTGACAGCTGATCAAGATGAAAATGAAAAGGTCTGCTGGAAGTGGAATTCTTCACCTTATTCTCCTTATATGATCTAACATGCAACTACTTATGATAGTCGTGATTTGGATTCATTTTTTGCAGAGCGACAGTGATAAAAGTTATGATGACGATGATGACTCCACTCACAGAGGACATGTGGCATCTGCTTATAAACGCCTTATTGCCATCCATGCTGGCAAACCTAAAGGTGGATTGAAGGAGGCATTGAAAATTGATCCTGATAAAGTAAGACGCCTAAGTTTAAGCGAACAGGCTCTCGAAAAGGCTGCTGAATCTCATGGAACCGATATTGTGAGGTTTGTAGCTCAGCATAACAAAGCAAAGACTGTAGAGGTGGCTTTAAGCCGTCTGTGGAGTTGTCATGGATTTATGTCCTAATTGTATGCTGAATTTGTTACCAGGTTCACTCAAAGAAACATTCTAAGGGTGTACCCTAAAGGTACTAGATTTAACTCCTCCAACTACAAGCCACTAATAGGTTGGATGCATGGAGCTCAGATGGTTGCATTTAACATGCAGGTTTGGTTTTGAGTTTTCATTTGCTCAAATTAGACATGATATGACGGAACTTGATCTCACTGAGGACATGACCTTAGATAGAAAGAAGTGGAGGTCGCGAATTAGAGTAGCAGGTTAATGGTAGGGTTAGGTGTTTTTCTATCATGTGTTCGCATTATCTATCGTATTATGTGTTAGTTTTATCCTATTTACATACTGTCATGTGTTATTTACTATTAGTCGCTCTTTCTGTTCTGTTTCCTTTTGTCATATCTAGTTCTTTCTGCGTACGGGTTTTGAGATGAGGGTTCCCAGGAAACAGCCTCTTTACTTTATGGTAGTGGTAAGGTCTGCGTATATTTTACCCTCTTCAAACCCCACTTGTGGGATTATACTGGGTATGTTGTTGTTGTTGTTGTTGTTATTTGCTCAAATTATACCAAGTCTTTTTGTGGTTGATGCTTTTTTCTATTTGTTCAATAACATCACATTTCACTAAAAGGATGCTGATTAATGATCAGTGTTGTCGAAGGTGCGCTTAAAGCATACATAAGCCCAGAAGTGAGGTCAAAACGTGTTGAACACTTCGCGTCGCTTAATGTGCACTTTATCTCGTCATCAAGGTTCTAAGGCATACTTTCCCTTGCCAATGAGCCTCTGACCATTAACAATTGAAATTTCACTTTGATGTAAAAAAAAATTCCAATTTGTTTTTTTATATATTTGTCATTCATGCTTATACTATTAGTCTTGGGACTAAACATATACATTTTTTATTTTCTTTCTTTGCACCTTTTCTCAACAAAGCCCATACTTAATTTGCACTTAAAGCCCCAACGGATATTAGAGTTTTTGCGCTTCTCGCTTTTGATGACACTGTTCTTGATATATGTTAAGCTCGTCACTCTGCTATTCGGCATTTAGTGCTATATAGGCATATGAAGTATAATCCTTAAATGCATTTTGGGAATTCTTAATCACGCTTAGATAGCACTTGATAGAACACGAGAACTGCAAAATCTCCGTTTCAAGTCAGTTGTGCTTCTCATCAGATATATGATTGTTTGATATTCCATCTAATTTCATTACTATTCTTCACCCCCTTCTGGTAAGAACAGTTGGTGTCATTTCTGTTTTCCAGCATTGTTGCCTTTCGAGACTTTAACTGTAGCATAGATCGTAGTGCCTACTAAAGCATCTTCAAACTGGCATTATCTGACTAATTTAAAACTTCTGCATGATTTAGTGTATTGTTTCTTTGATTCCTAAATGGCTCATGGTAGCGATCCTATCTTCACTGGTGCTTTTTATGTATATGTGCTATTTCAACCTTGCTATCAGCTTGTCACATTTTGAACAGATAATTACAAGTTTTACAGACGAGAATCATGTATGAACGACTGTGACAGGGATACGGTAGAGCACTATGGTTGATGCACGGGATGTTCAGAGCAAATGGTGGCTGTGGTTATGTTAAAAAGCCTGATTTCTTGCTGAAAGTTGGTCCGCATAATGAAGTTTTTGATCCTAAAGCAAAGTTGCCGGTTAAGAAAACCTTAAAGGCAAGCAAATGACTCTGTGAATACAATATCCTTTAACACGTGTGAGTACTTAACGCTTTCATTTTTGGACAGGTGAAAGTATATATGGGAGATGGATGGCATTTAGATTTTAAGCAAACTCACTTTGACTTGTATTCACCCCCGGATTTCTACACAAGGGTAAGCTGGCTGTGTTCTTCCATCGACACCATTGTTTCCTTCGTTTCACTGTTTTCATGATGTCCTTAAAAGTTAAACCTTAACATGCAAGGGCATGAAAATATCTCGTCAAATTGCATTGCAAACTCAAGAAACTGATTGTAAGTTGTAAATAATTTTCAAATATCATTTTTCACTTTGAAAACAAAAGCTACTTTTTTCAAATACTCAAAATCTTCATGGTCAAATGCCTCCTAAATTATGAACCCATAATTTCAAAAATGTAATGGATTCATGATAATGAACTTTGGGTTCTCATGTTCGGTTGGTCAAATATTTTGGAGAACATTTTCTCTAGGAAAACGAGCTCCTTAAAAATGAGAAAAATGAGCTCCCTAGTGGAAGGAGGGAAAACAAGCTCTACTATTGATATTCCACTTTGATTGTGTCCCCACAGCCCCCATCCCCACCATCCAACACCCCTACCTCCCGGTGTCACCTCCAATAGTATTTCTTGTAATTATATGCAAATGCTTTTAGGATAATAATTTTTTCTTACCTACTGAACACAAGAAAATAAGTAGGAAATGTACTTATTTTCAAGAAAACATTTTCCTTCATACTGTACAAACCATTAAAGGTTGAATGCATCAAATCTATATCTCGGACCTGTCTTTGTTTACAGGTCGGGATAGCTGGAGTACCTGCGGATGAGATAATGAAGAAAACAAAGACTAAAGAGGACATATGGACTCCGGTTTGGGATGAAGAATTTACCTTCCCACTGACTGTACCCGAATTAGCTTTGCTGCGAATTGAAGTACACGAATATGATATGTCAGAGAAGGACGATTTTGCTGGCCAAACATGTATACCTGTTTCGGAGTTGAAACCTGGCATACATGCAGTTCCACTCTGTGACAGAAAAGGTGAGAAATATAATTCTACGAGGCTACTCATGCGCTTTGAGTTTGTATAAGGGTTCTCTAGTGTTGTGTGCTTCTTGTGCTTTCGTTTTTCGGATGTTGCTGGATGATGTTTGTTTACATTCTAGGAGTTTTAATAATGTCACTATGTTCTCTCCTTGATGAAGCTTGTATTGCAAAAAATATTTCCATGTGGCTTTGTAGTTTGTACAGTAAACTCTATAAGTGAAGTAGGTTCAAGTTCCATTTGTTTTTGTGATTGATGTTGAATCTTTGTTTAGTACAAAGGGTGGCACCCTCAAGTATTCATCCAAATTTTGGGTTTGAAGGCGATATTTATAATCGATATTCTGGTTTACTTGGTACCTATGTTGGTGGGAAGTAGGAGGTACCAGATGAAATGGAACGGTTATAAGATGCGTGTAAGCTGATTGGGACAACACTATTGTTAAAGAAAAAGTTGGAAGTTGTCAATTTTATGTTTGTGTAAAACCTTCTGTGTGACATTTTTTCATATAAGATCTTTCTTAGTCAATCATAACTCATATTCTCATAAGGTGGCATTGTATGAATTGCTTAGGCAAGAACGATTGAACAACAAAACAACCAACAACAACAACATACCAGTGGAATCCCACAAGTGGGGTATGGAGAGGGTAGAATGTATGCAGATCTTACCACTACCTCATATAAGTAGAGAGGCTGTTTCCTGGGAACCCTCGTCATCTATGTGATTCTATTGTTCAAACTATTTCACTTGCATCATCAGTTCAAACTAGCAAAAGACAAAAGGCTAGCCGTCCAACAAGAAAATTGATCAAAAGTCCATAATACAACTGATGTAAAAGAATAAGAGAGGATAAACCCTAAACAGAAGACTTGATACATATACACTTAATATCCATAATCTGAAAGAAAGAAACAATCAATCACAGTAGAGAAAAATACAAACAAATAGCTACATCTTCAAAAAAAGAACCAAAAAAAAAAAAAAAACACTAATAAGTTATTTGTCAATATGGTCATGAAAATGAATATTCACTATTAATTTATGTAAAAAAACT
>JAABOM020000096.1:1606460-1618559 GCA_011800125.2 Solanum clarkiae
AAAATACATAATTATTGGATAAAATTAAAAAATAAACTCATTAATTTCAAAAGGTTTTAAAAATGCATATTTGAATCAAATGACAATTTAAAATGGATTATGTATTATAGGGCAGTCAAAATTGGGTTTCAACAACAACAACAATAACAATAATGATGATGAAAGTAATTTATAATAAAATATTGCTATTACTATTATTATCAAATATAATAATCATTACTACACTATAACAATAAAAGTAAACAACATAATAATAATAATAAAAGGTAATTTAAAATGACAAAATAATTAACAAACAAGTTTGAAAATTGAGAATGTTAAAATTACACAATTATTTTGTATAAAATTAAAAATAAATTCATTTATTTTAAAAAGTTTTTAAAATACCTATTTAATCAAATGACAATCTAAGATGGGTTATAAATGGATCAAAATTTTGGGTATCAACACGACCCCTTAATTTTTTCAAAAGAAAATTCGGACCTCCAAAAGATGGTATATTATTTGTGAAGTTGATAATTTTGAAGGAAAAGTCAAGATGTGGAGAAAAACTACTAACTAGTGGTTATTACTGGGCATAACTCTATGGGTAAAAAATTTAGAAAAATCCTATTAGTTATTACTTAAAAGGACACAAATGTCAATTGATATTTTGTGCCAATCTGTGTCTAATTCATTTTTGCCATTTTACATCACCCATAACTTTAAGTCTAAAACATGGATTTAAATTTAAAAAAATTCAATTTCATTGGAATGACCCATTGATCTAGTCTTCAAATAATAAGTGTGCTACATTAGCCTAAGTTTCATGTCACATGTCAAATAACGTGACGTATAAAGTCAAATCAAGGATCAACAAAATTATACCATGCGTTCAAATGATAGGATATCCTTAGTTAGATTGAACATCAATCACACATATGAAGTTTATTTTCTTGTTTTGATCATTATTTTTTTAATAAAGAAATTTATTGTTCACAAAGATTTTAGAATTTTAAATTAAAGATATGCAAAATGCACCCAAATATCTTTTAATTTTATGATTTTAAACATATTATATTTGGGAAATTATATGAACATTTAGAAGAAGAATTTTCGCGTATAGCCACTCAAAAATACCTTAATTATGCTCTATAGCTATAGTTTGAGTAATTACATTTCATAATTATAGTTATAGTAGTATTTGTATATGTTCGTATAATTTGTAGTTTTTATATAGCGTTTGTATATTTCGCAATGCAATTTGTGCACCACCTTTATATTTGCTGTACAATTTCTGATGTTTTGTATATTTCTATATCCAATTTGATTTGCGCACAACATTTGTATAAATTGTGTGCATTAAACAAAACTCAAACTGTAATAAACTTTATGAAGGACATACAACAAAGTCACAATTAGACATATTTAGATTGTCATGAGCAGATTTCTTCAGTCATGATAATCATGATGACACCTATCATGATCAATCGGCAGATGAACCAAATTCGTAACCCAAAATTGCAATTAATGGGTATAAAGGGAAAAACTAAACAAGAACTAGAAACAACAGAATAATAACGATAAACTAGAACTTAATTGAAAAATATTATCTAACTATATAATTATTACAATTTACTCCAAGAAAACCATTTCAATATTCTATTTAATTGCTTACAACAATTTGAAGTTTCTATATAACAAAGGAAATATTTGTTGAAGCTAATAGATGATAAATAGTTTTATTTTTTAAAATATGTCTCGTGAAAAGTCACTCATCTTTTTTAAGAAATAAATTGAAGAGTTTTGGATCAGTTTGATAATAAACAATTTCTCCATTATCACTAACATAGTGATCTTGTTTCATACTTTTCACTAAATTTTCAACCAAATGAATAGGAATTGGTCCTGATTTTTTTGGTTCTCTATAATATTTTCCAAGTACTGGCTTTGCTGCTATTGTCTGTAAAAAATCCAAAAAATATATAAAAAAAATTATACATTAATTAAAAAATTTATCGATATTATAATTAAAAAAATTATTCATAATCAAACGAAAAATTACCGCTTCCACCAAATGATAATGTGGTATTTGGGGAAAAAGATGGTGAATAACATGAGTGCCAATATCATGGTGAATATTATTAAAAACACCGTAATCACGATCAACTGTAGTTAATCCTCCTCTTAAATAACTCCATTCCTATTTTTCAAAAAAATAAATAAAATTAATATCAAATTTAAATATATAAATTACAAATAATAGAATTTATGTTATATATACCGACCTTGCCACGATACCACGGCAGCTTTTGTTCATGGCCATGATGATGCAAATATGTCACAAAATCCAACCACATAACAAAAACCTGTCAAATAAAATAAAAATATTTAATTTAAAATTCTTTTACGTAATTTATAAAATTTATTTGTCTTTTTCCTCTTAGGTATATATACATGAAAAACTTGCTATTATTGTTTTTTTCAAATTTTATATTTATGTTTCAAATACAAAGAACCACACATGTGAGTGCCTCTACCTAACATAGCTAGGTTGTGTCACTTTCATATAATATATGAAATATTCATTAATGATTAAGGTCCCCAGCTAACATTATATTTTTTTCGTCTTTTAGAACATTAGAAAATTTTTATGTTAATTTTTTGTATGACTGACCATGTAAGGAATTCCGTAAAGTTTAAACAGTTGGAAAGAACCAATGATGGCGCGGAAATAGAGGAGGAGAGCAACCATGAGTGTCCAACACAATGTTGATGTTACCACATTTTTTCTCTCATGAGGTTGAAATAAATCACTATATGGATTAAAATGAGAACCCTTTTTTCCTGGACTTCTAGTAATCTGCAATCACCAAATTAATATAATTTTATTAAACATAAATTCAAAGAATAAATAATTTCTAAATTACATATTATATATGGAAAATCATTAAAAATATTATTACCAAGTAAATAGGATATGCTAATAGGGGAAATGGAATCTTGAATCTAAAAAATTTTGCTGCAAAATCCAATTCCTTGTATATCTTTTCTGGCATCTGCAAAAAATAGTGATAATAATTTTATTTCAATATTAAAGCAATATTTAATCTCTCTTACAAAAAAATTGAAATTTAATTTTGTTTACCGGAACCCAAGATTCATCTGCTTCAACATTTCCATGGTTTTGATGGTGTTTTTTATGGCTAATTCTCCTGCAAAAAAAATGTTTTTTTTTTTTTTGGGGGGGGGGGGGGAATGAACTTTAGCCTAAATATTTTGCATAAGACAAGTATTGTCAATAAAAAGAGTCGGCAGGTGTGTGTCGAATTCTTCAAAAGTAATGTAATTTAAAAGATTTATTATGAGTGCAATAATATTGTTGGAGAGTTCGAACAACATAAGTTATAGTTAGTGCCAGAGCCACATACATTTAAGGGGTGTCAATCGACCCCCCTTCGTTGAAAACTTACGCTTTTTAACTAGGTTAAAATAGTTCATCATGTATAGATATTATATATTGACACCACTTGGCTTCTACATGATTTTACTTCTTTAAATTTTGATACTCCTTAGTCAAAATTTTGGCTCCGCCACTGAATTTGTAGTTGCATGGCTAGAAGGTCACTTAATTAAGGCAACAAAAATAACCTCCGATAAAAAAATAAAGTACTTAAGACTATAGTTCTTTAAAGTAGCTAATAATAGACTCATATGATCTAACCAAATAACTTCATAAACAAATACATTGCTTGTGAGTTGTGTCTAAAGGCCACAAATATAAATATTCATGAACAAATACATATGCTCGTAATCAAATAGATGAGAAAATTTGATGCATCGAACTGTCCTTATTCAATAAGGTATAAACTAAAACAAAATTTTGGAGATGAGATAAAGAGAACTAACCATCCATGATAGGGCACAAGGATAAAAGAATGAAGAATGTGTCCAACCACACTATTTAATAATGAATTATTTGAAAAACTCCCATGACCACTACAAAAAAAAAAAAAAAAAAAAATTGAAAAAAAAATCCAACATGTCAATAAACATAAACAAATGATACATCAATCCAAAATAATATTTTTTATTTTTAAAAATTATTTAACTTACCAATCATGACCAAGAACAAAGATGGCCCAAAACATAGTCCCTTGTAAAATCCAATAAATTGGCCAAAATTTCCAACTATCCAAGAAAATGGCCATGGCTAACAATGTAACAACAACAACAATATCTCTAAGAACATAACTTAGGGATTTCCATGGATTTTTAACCCAACAATGCTTTGGAATTGAAGCCCTAATTTCACATAATTTAAATGGAGGAAATGCACTTGAATCAAATTCCAATTCCATTTCTTCATTGGAAGAAACAAAATCCACTCCAAGAGACCCCATTGGTGTCAACAACCCTATATTATAAAGAAAAACAACAGAATGAGATTCAGAATTTGAAATTTACAAATTTCATATTTCAGCCCTGACAATTTGAACCAAAACTGTTGTATTTTATTAAACTTTATATCCACCACTTGACAATGTCAAATGCAAACTAAACATGTAATGTTTGACAAACCCCATCGCGGGTTTTACTAACCAACTATTTTTCTTTTAGTAATTCAATTATAAAATTTTTATTTTCTGTATTTTCGGAGCACTGAGTGTGCGCCTTGTTATATTTGATCCTACTAATATCATTGAGAATGAGTCTATATCTACCTATTAATTTACTAAAATAGTCATGTTAATTCTCAATTTAAATATGTGTGTTACAAATTGAAACATATATAAATAACAAAACATCTTACTTTAACTTTTGAATTTGCCAAAAAAAGAAAGTAATATGAAAGGTATCAATTAAAAAAGAAAAGCAAAGTGATATTTTTGAGATATTTTACAACAGAATATAATGTTATTCATATCCAGAATTTCAGCAATAAAAAAAGCAAAGTGAAATGAAAGGTTGTTATGAAACAGAATTATAATATATAGTTCAAAAAGTCAGATTTGGAGTACAAAATAATATCTTAGCGGCCGACTATGAAATATTAATAATAATAATATCTTAGGCAAAAACAAGAAGTAAAAGTTAAACATGAAGTAATGGTACAGTTTTAGAAAATATTTATGGATTTTTATTTTTTTTAACGTATTTGATCATTCAATCAAAATAATCATAATAAAAAGTTAATTATTTATAAAAATAAACATCAATCATATATAAAATATGCATATTAAATATTATATAAAAAGATTTAAAAAATATACGTCTAGTCAAATTAAAATAATATAAATAGTGAGCAACTATTATATTTATAGATTGAAAAGGAAGGGAGTCACTAAATTTAATATCAAATAACAAAAAAAGAAAATGTAAAACATCTAAATGGTGATAACTAGATTTCCAAAGCTCCTAAACACACCAGAAAAATGAAAATCTATATCTTAATCAATTTCTTGAAGTTAAAAACGAAGGAATGGTACAATTTCATGGCCAAAAAATTTTAAAAAAAATTGCTCTTCAATTTTTAACCAAGATTTGTGACACACACCAAATGCAAAGCAGAGATAATCGAGTCAGTAAATTTCAAATACTGAATAATTAAAAAATATAATATGAATTTCTTGAAGTTAATGAAAACAAGTGAAAAGATCGGAGAAAAATATTCTTCAAACCAAAAGTGTTTTTATTAAACAAGAAAATACTAATATTGTTTACCTTTATAGAACTCTTTTTATATTTGTTGTCACTTCAAGTTGGCTGATTTTTTTTCTTCTTATTTTTTAAAATTGAAAGAGAGGTGAAGGGACATACATTTCTAATTTTTTAGTGAAAACAAAAGCCAATTTATAAGGCTGTGGAATTGTAAGAGATGTGATAGGTGGGTTGAATGTACTCTCCATTTTATTTTGGTTGTCATAATTTTTATTTTTAAATTTAAAATATATAAATTTTGATTAATATTCAAAATATAATTTTTATCATATTAATATAAAAATATTATAATTAACAATCTTTTTTAAAGCACAACATACCAATTAAAAGGGACGGAGGAAATATTAATGAACAATCAATTCATTAAATTACTTTGGTACCTTGTCGTTCCCTACTTGTATAAATTCCTTTTCAGAAAGGGAAAAAAATTGTGCCTTTTCCAGCCTAGAATACCAATAATTTATTTTGCCCATTTTTATTATTTGTTATTCGTTCCATCTCATATTAATCGTCTACTATTTTTTATGCATCACTTAAGATGTTATAAATAAAAAAGATAATTTTATTAATTTACCCCTTTAAATTTTTTATTTTTTTTTTGAAAGTTTATATCCTTGTTTAATTCTATCTTGGTTTGTAAATTGCCAAGTATTTCCTCCATTAACTTTTTTTATTCAATTTGGACTTTGCATACTACTTAAAAATAACGATTAATATGAGTATTTTATCATAAAATTCATCTAAATTGATGTATAGTCATAGGTATATTGAAATGATTTGAAGAATAAATAATTAATATTGAGTGTCAAATATAAAAAGATAATTATTTTTTCTTGATATGTTAAAAATGCCAAGAGTGAAAAATTATTTGTGAAATGCTGAATAAGCAAAAGTAAATGAAAGAAGTAATTTGAGATAACTAATATGAGACAAAGAAAGTGTTGATTTGAGAGTCTTTTTAAGAAATAATAAATAAAATAAAAATTACTCTATTATTCTTTTTATTATGTATTATTTATCTCATATTAATGTGATACACATCTTAAGAAGTTTAAATTAGATGTGTAATTCATTAAACAATATTAGTACCTTGTAATCCCTATTCATATAAATTCCAGCCTAGAATACCATTAATTTGCTTCACAACACACTTTTTGTTTGGATGGTATTTATTACGTATTATATTGTATTAGGGACAACAAACAAGTCCATGAAATTATAATTTGTTAATATTAGATGAACTCATGATTTATTTATAAAGAGTTCTACAAGTTTGGGTGGATTATTAAATGAATAAAGAGTTTAAAATATAATAATGATAGGGCAAGTTAGTGACACAATTTTTAATTCAACTCATTCCAATTCAAACAATTAACCCACCTATTTATTATTCAGTTCATTTTGACATGTCCAAATTCAATCCAATATGTTCATTTGGTACGAATATATTGTACAATAATACTGTAACTTTAAATACAAATACTTTCTTTATTTCAAGTTATTTACTGTGTTTATCTTTTATAAGCCCCTTGATAACTTTAATTAGAAGAATTTTCTTTTTCTTAGTAATGATCCTCAAAGTTATTTTTTCCAGTTCTCGATCCTTTCAGCATTTAGAATTTTTCTGTAGCGACTCCAAGTCATTTATAAATTGTTGGCACTGACAGTTTGAGCGCATGGTCTTTCCTTTGAGTTTATGGTCATTTCTATGTTTTATATTCGTTGGATTTTAGATAATTGACTTTGATAAAAACTTTAGAAAGACGGCCTCAAGATGAAATTCTGACTATTTCATCAGCTCTAGAATGATCATTTTTTCCAGAAGCGTGGTTTGTTGGATTTCTAAGGCCATAGGTGCGAGTTTGTGCCATTAGATGTTTTAGTCTTTAAGTTTTTGGCTTAAATTTGACCTGGGTTAATATTCTAGGAAATCACATTTTGATGAGAAATCTATCGGCACGATTAGCTCCTCTATATCAACTTTTGTGTAGAACGACCTTTTATACATGTCCTGAGGTGATTCCAATTGCATTGGTTTTGATTTTTGCATGGCTACTTGTGAGAGTGATCGAAGAAGCTTGGGTAGCGTCAGAAAGAGGTAATATTTTCTTGAAATAGGCTGCTTTTCTCTTGTTTTCTTCTCTTTGATAGTGGTTTAATTATCTTGAATTCTAAACCTCCATTTTGGATAATTTTAGTTGTATTTTATTAGAAATTGGAGCAGTATGTTGTGGAGTGATCGAAAGTCATTGATAATTGCATTTTTGAGGTAATGTTTTTTGCCCAAAAGGGTTGCCCTATTCTTACTTTAAGCTTTGATGGGTTCTTTTATTGCATGATCTAATTTCTTTCATTCCGCGCCTTAATTGTGCTACATTTTGAATACAAGTTTAATATTATATTTATAAGTTTTTTACAGATTCAATTTTGAAATTCTTATCGTGAATTTTATAATCTCATTTTAGAGTCAATTTTGAATCTGTCTTCGAAAAATACATTTTTGATGTTAAAATGTTTGTATTGATGTGGTGATCACTATTTTAATAGCGAGTCAGCTTTTGAAAGTGATACAAGCATAGATATATATCATCAAGTGAATTCAAAGTGTGTGTACTGGCTCTAAGGTAAGCAACAGTCTTTATCCTTGACTAGGCTCTTCTTGATGATGCTTAGTATAAATTTCATGTTAATTTAGATGTATTTGTCTATTATTCTATTTTTTCTATTCTATCCTGGTCTTGTGATTTTTAGTCGAGCCTTAGATCAATATAGTCCTTTAAAGACCTTAGTTTAGACTTAGAGTTGTGTTTTATCATGATTTTGAGTGGGATTTCCTTTTTTTTAGGAGATATGTGGAAGGCCTTAGACTAGGTTTGAGCCTTAGTTGCTTCATTAATAAGTTTATTGTTGTTATAGCTAGTTATGGCTTGGGGTAAGGCTTGTTATGGTACTATACTTTGAGCTAGTGCTTGAGATTTTGATGGTTTTCCATAGTCATAGCTTGCTTATCTGTGCTCAGTCTGGGCTAGAGCTTATGATTTTGAGGTAAGAAGTCAATTCTAGATATATTTCTCCATCTTGCTTAATTATGAGTTGTTGAGAATCCTTAGCTATATATTAGTTGTATGATGGTGCTATCTTATTGGAATATTGTTATTTTGTATTGCTGGGCCTGATTCCTTATTCGAGGAGTAGTTGGACCCAGGTTAGTTCTCTGAGCCTTTGTCTTTACAAAAATAATAGCTTGACTTCTTACATTGTGTGTCTTGTTTGGATACTAGGACGGTATACATTGTATTGGTTGCTGAATCATACTAATTTTGTAGTACGATCCCGATTCATGCATTGAATCCTCATTCATGTACCAAAAGTAAGAGGAGAAGGTTTTCACCACTAATTTGACGCTAATTTCTACGTTGTTGATATAAACATTGTTTAAAACCTATTTTTAATGCAACTCGTTTACCTAGACCACTGATTTTTGAATTTGACACTTATAAGGCGTTGACGCCTTTTTTTTTTTTTGGTATTATGGCTACTATTATTCCTCCAGTATCTCCAACAGAGATGACAATTATGATAAGTTGTGGTGCTAGCTCGGACAGAGTGTACGAATTTTTTTAGCCCCTTAGGACTTTATGCCAAGAGCACATTATGACGAGGAAAGGTACATCATGAGTCCTACATTGCTAGCCGAGCTGGAGTAGGTCGTATGACACTTGTGGGTATGCCTGCGGAGAGATTTCATGCATTACATTCTTACGTATTGCCATAATCAGTATATTATTTGTTGCTTGGTCCTTTGATAGTATGGGATGTCGATTAGGATTTTTTTTCCGTTGATTGTACTGTCGGTGGTATTGTCGCGCCCCGAGTTCACAACCCGAGCATGACCAACACCCAAAACTATTTCTGGTCCCAAGCGGACCACTTGACCTAGCTACTTTACTCAGCGAAAGACCTAAATAATAAATGGTATACTTAGATATAATGTGCTAAAAAAGAAACAATAGTCTGAATAATCTAAACAGAGGAAATATCTCAATAACAACTAAATATGAGACTTGAAACTCCTATCATACAGTTTATGAAACCTCTAACTAGAATAATCTGAAATTACTACCGTGAATCGTGACAGGCCCGCGATAACCACAACTGAAAAGAAATGCTTAAAAAAACATTAATAAAGACTCCAAAGCCTCTGACTAGTACGAGGCCTCACTAATAGTTGAATGAATAATTGGTCCTCAACGGAGTGTCTGCTGAGGAACTCTGTCACCTGCGTCTGCATCATAAAACAATGCAGGTCCAAAGGATGTTAGTACGTGAAATGTACGATATATAAAATAGCCAAAATCGAGAACTTATGATAAGGCACTATACTCAAAGTAACTAAAACATGTCTACAAAATAAGATAACATAAGTAATATATAAAGTGCATGCTGAAAGTAAAAATATGTGGAAACACTATATGTAGAAACTAGTTTACTTTAACTTGGGAAGATTCTCTAACCGACAACCATCACTACGAGCTTTGTGATGATATAACGTCTTGCCCATGCTGCCATAGCCGTTCCATACTTTGCCAAGGTAAGGAACGAAAACTAGAGGAGTGGATCCATCCCGAAACTGGACTATCTCAGTGGCAATGAGGAGTTGTACTTCTAGTACAATCCTATCCTACGCCGGCTATATATTTTATGAGTTCAAGTTATTATTACTCTCACTCATATCGGTGCTTAATACTACTCGCAAAATAACCTTTATAATGTTCATAACTTTAAGAGTAAGAATTCTCAAAATGCCTTTTTGATCTTTTGGGACTTAGCCAACTTTAGCTTTTCTTAAACTTTCTCAACTTGTCTTTTTTCTTTGATTGAAAATAGTATCACTACAAGTATCTCAAAAACATAATATTTTATTACTCAGCTATTTTTTAACTATAAAACTTTAAGTACTTTTTAAACTCAACTCAAAACTGTGAATATAATGGTTTTTATGGAATATCTAGAGTTCTTATAGTTGCAACCTTAACCATGAAACCTCGACTTAATAGCTTAATTTAGTAGTGAAATCAGTAAAGACTATGATTTTTATTGAGAAAAATACATGAACAAGTATTTCAATGAAATTAACTAGTAATGGGGAAAACCTGATCTCAACTCACAAGTATGATCTTGGGTAGAGATGGTAGTCAGAGATACTAAAATAATAGTAGGATAACTTTTGGAGGACCTTACATACCTGGGGAGTTAGTTTCTTGAAGAAATTGAAGAAGGTGCTTGAAAGCTCTAACTTTTGCCCCTTAGGAACTACATTCTCAGTTTGGAGAGTGTTTGAACGTTAATGATATGAAAAATTATATTTTCGGGGTTTACTTAGGTGGAAACTGATAAGTTTAGGCTTAAAGGGTGAGAAAAAGATAAAATGACCCCTCTTTAAAAGTGTTGATCGGGTCATCTACGAGTCCATCTACGGCTGGTAGAAGCTTCTACGGCCCGTAGGGACCCTTCCATAAACTTTTGGTGAATTTCGGGGTCTCTAGATCACTTTCACCAGCCTAATCTACAACCGGTAGAAGTTTCTACGATCCGTATATTGGTCCGTAAAGTTTGGGACCAAAAATTTAGACTTTCAGAAATTTTTTCCACAAATTAGCAGACAGGCCATACTTTAATTTATGGCCCGTAAAGAGGTTTCGTAGATGCACTCTACATCTGGCAGTCTCTAGTAAAACGATCATAACTTTTGACTCCAAAATCCAAATTAGGTGAAATCAGTTGCGTTGGGAAGATAATTCAAAGAGGCTTTCATTTAGTAGGTCATGGGATATCAAATTCTTTGTGTGCTAAGAGTTATGATCATTTAAATCTCTCTTGCATAATCTAAGACTGGAAACTCAATTTATAGGAAAGTTTTGAACTCAACTAAGTACTAGTGGTCTTTTATGACCTTAATACACTTCTCACGTATAAGAGTGAGACTTGAAACATAGGTACATATAAAGATAGAATTATGGAGTGTCACAGGTATGGGATATCAATTGGTTATTTTTTGTTCATATTTGTACTTGTGGTGTTACTTTGTTAGTTAGTGACTTGTTCCTTCATTGATTTATCAATACGTACCATTTAAGTTGGGTTAGATTAGTTCCTAGGTTGCAAGGTCTTTTGTGGACTCTTGATGTTTTTAGCTGATTGTCCTTTGTAGAGTATACCTTACAACCTATCTTTCATGCTAGTAGATGGTAGACCTGATTTTTTCAGGTACACTTCTTGCCACTTCCTCTTCATCTTGTATATTTCAATCACTATTTGTTCTTGATAGAAGGGGAATATTTTCCTTGCCCATTCACAATATGCAAAGTCAGAATATATACAAAACTAAGCCTTCAATTA
>JAABOM020000096.1:1622373-1636342 GCA_011800125.2 Solanum clarkiae
TAGGTGTGCCGCCACCCCAAACAAGTGTCTTTTGTCACTGTTGAAATAAGAACTTGAGGCCTCATTGCTCTCAATCATTACATTGACCATTAGGTCACACCCTTGGGTACAAAAGTGACATTTTTTAAAATAGACCAAAAATGAAAGTATAACACATGAATAGAAATGGATGGAGTATGTAATGTAATTCTTAGAACATCATTTTATAGTGTAAAGCTAAGTTGCTCGGACTCTTCACTTTTAGTGTCGCACCCATATCAACATGACATGGGTGTGGGTATGGATCCACAATGAATTTGATCAATCAATTTTGGGTACTTTGACAAAAATCAACGAAGAAATTTGGAAGAGATTCAATGATTTTTGCAACCAAAACAAAAACTAAAGTTAAATTGAAGAAAATGGAGTACCTTGCATATAGAGATTTCTCTATTAATCTTTTTTCTTTTATCACGTTCAATGATTCTGCTCTTAATCAATATTTTTTCAACATAATACCTTGTATGTTTTCCACATAATGTCTCATAATTTAGACATATAATTCTATTTTTAGATATTTAAATTATTTTTTATCTGAACCCCCACATCCATATTCATACTTCAATCCATATTCCTAAATCTTAAAATTCAGATCATACAGGATCCAACAACTAGATATCACCCATACCAGATACCCATACCCGAGACCGAGCAATTTAGCTATATAGCCTCGTATAAAATCAATTTATAATATAAAGTTACACATTGATAAAAAGAATGGAACTGTGTGAGATTGCTCACATGTCCCGCCTTAGCACGTATGTAAGAAGGAGAATTTGCAATAGGTTGACAGAAGGCGTAAAACTGGTCAATCATAAAGTATAATATTGGACTGAGAAGGTATTAAATGGAACATCATGGATAGTGAGAATTCAGATAGCAAAAAGCCAACTTGCTTAGGATTGAAGCATAGAAGCAGCAGTTGTTGTTGTTTATATTGTTCTATCACACTTTCAGTTCTATGTTAAAAACTGATGAAAGAGAGCCCAACAGATACTAGGTTTTCCATGGCCAGGTTAGAATCAAAATAGTACAAGCACACGGTCCTTATCTTTCAGACGACTGAAGAAAGAATTGGCAACAGTCTAATCTAAGGATTTCAACTTTAAAGTGCTCCAAAATTACCCATGGCTTATTTTTGACATTATACATGACCGGACACTCAAACTTGGTCTTATCTTGCAAGTAGACACTCAAACTTTCGAGTATCCAATCTAGACACATCAACTTGTTTTCACTGTGTTAATTGAAGATTGCAACTTACAAAATGACCATCTAAACACCTCGGAAATTTATATATCACGCCAGTATCAGATGTCCACGAAACATGTGGGTACAATTGGAGTATTTACTTGGTAATTAAGTTGTCTAACTATGCAGTCTAAAAGTTTGAGTGGTCACTTGCCAGATGAGGCCAAGTTAAGTTTTTGTTTATGTATTATGCCTCAATGATATAGACATGAGAGCAAACTAAATTAATCGTGTTCATTCAATTTTGACTTTAGACCACCAATTAGATAGATGATTCAGAGACTGACCTTTAGTTGCTACTCCATCATCAAGCCTCTTGTTGGAGGTATCATGAGGATCAATTCGAATACCTTGCTTTTTCTTCTTCTTTGGCCTTTGTTCAAATTCACCCAAATTCTTCTTGTCCTGAACCTTCTTTCTCGAAAATTGTTCAGTTTTTTGCTTGCTCCCACTCTGGTCCAATGTCTTCCTTTTAGAAACATTTTCTTCTTCCACTTTCCTTATTGAGTTTCTCTCGGTATTGAATTTCTTTCTAGAATCAGAAAACTTCTCTTGCATCTTTGAATATATTTTCCTACTACGACAAGTTCCAGCACTGTTCTGTAAAGCTCCTTTGCTGTCCATATCTCGATGAAGAGCAAAAACTCTCTTCTTTTTCCCGACGGAAATCCCAGACTTAGCATTCATTTTTCTGATGGAAATGGTGATGAATTGCAGAAGCTCGATGAAGAAGAAGAGGGAAATGAAAAGCGCTAAACCTTTTCTGTGCCCTTTTGGGATCTCACCTGTTTTGGGCCTTACATTTGGGCCAGCCAAATCCTCTTTCAAAGGGAAAAACTTACACCATATACTAGATAATTAAACAAATATAATTATAGTTTGAATTAATTATTACTCGTCATTAACATATTTATATAATTATAATTTGAGTTTTTATAGCGAACTACATCAAATATACAAACACTATGTGAATTATATAACGAAATATACAAACACTGCGAATTGTACAGTGTATGATACAAATGTTATGCATGAATTGTATAGCGAATTATACAAACACTACGAATTGTATGACAAACTATACAAAATTGTGAATTATATAGACAATTATACAAATATTATGCAGATTGTAAAGCAATATATATAAAAAAGCTACTATAGTTATAGTTACGAAATATAATTACCTAAATTGTAGCTATTACGACATATTAAGTTTTAAGATCAAGCTATTTATGAAAATTTTTCAATTTCAAACTTGAAAAATCTCTCCTCTCTCCCCCGCTTGTCTCTCTCCTCCCTTGCTTCTTTTCTCCCTTTCTCGTCTCCCACCCTGTCCCCTCTCTCCCTTTATTGTCCCCATTGTCTTTATCTCTTGACTGGTACAAATGGGGGATGTAACTAAAAAAAATTAAGTTTTGATGTAATTGTATTTGTTAGTACATTTAATACATAGTGAATACACAATGAACACATACACTTGATACAGTTATATTCGTACAATATATATTTATACACTTAAAAAATTGAAAAAATCTTAAGAAGTTGATGCTAAAAACACGATCAATTCAAATTAAAGTAAATTAGATAAAATTAAAAACACAGTGATAATCACAAATTTAATTACCTACAAACTACCTACATCAATCATATTTTTAGGAAGTAGTAAAACTTTAAAAATGTATGCATAATGAATAAAAAATTAAAACTGCTAAAGAAAAAATTGATTAATAGATGACATTGTTTGCACAAAATTAAATATATGAACTAGAAAAGGCAAGAAAATTCACTTCATCGATAAAATGTAAATTTTTTTCTTGAAAATTAATGTGTATATATACACAAAATACATGTATCGTAATTATACGAGAGCAATATAAAAATAAAAATATTCAAAGACGCAAAGTATATTGTCGTGATTGATCTCTTTAACCGCACATTCAAATTGCAATAATACACTGACACTGTTTACACAAAATGCGTGTAAAATTTCTTTTGATTAGAACCAAGATGAGTTCCTAGCAAAATTATCTTTTTGACGATTAATTTTGAAAACTAAGTGTAAACGTATTTCATAACTTTTGACAAATATATTTTGAAAATGAGGTTCCACTTAATTTTTTAGAGTGGATTAAGAAAATTAATTTAAAACATTCTTTAATTTAAAGTAAATTAGATAAAATTTAAAAAAATAAAAAGTAAGCACAAGTTTAATTACCTACAAGCTACATACATCAATCATATTTTTAGGAAGTACTAAAACTTTAAAAATGTATGCATAAATAAAAGATTAACAACAAACTACTAAAAAAAAGTCTATTAACTACTAGTACAATATTGTTAAAGATATAAATTAAGGCAGGCAAGAAAATTCACTCCATCAATAAAATGTAAATATTTTTTTCTTAAAAATTAATGAGTATATACACAAACTACAAGCACCGTCGTCATACGAAAACAATACAACAACAACAACATACCCCAGTGCCTCAAAAGGCTCCCGCTCATTGCGGGGTGAGGGGGGGTTGGATGTACGCAGCCTAACCCTTATGTTTAAAAACATAAAGCGACTGTTTCTAGATGACCCATGAGGAGCGTCATCATACGAAAACAATAAAAAATAAAAATATTCAAAGACACAAAGTACGTCCTCGTGATTGATCTCTACAATTCCAAATTCAAATTGCGAGAACAGATTGACACTGCTTGCACAAAATGCAACAATGCAAGGGTAACGTTACTTTTTTTTTTTTGGTTCTATATCCTACTTATATCACGACCAAATATTAAGGTTGTCAACCAATTAATTAAAACATAAAACTTGTTCCTCCAGCTCACTACACGAGTCAAATATGCTGAACGCCAAACAAAAAAACTTGTGAATCCTGCTAGAGATACACCTTTTGCTTCCTGAAATGAACATAGATTAAAGAAAATGTTATAAATAGATTCAGAATTAAGATACGGAACGAGAAATATGAAAACAAGTGCTTCCGTTGATATAATTTGTGGAGAATGTTGACTTAGTAATTAGTTCCAAACCGAGGCAATGAACAATGATAGGGATCAACAGACTTGCCATAGGAGCCGATATACAAATGAAGAATTTGTTTTGAGACACGAAATAGATGTATCATATATACACGAGATGATAAAATATGTTATAGTCAATGAAGTGGAAGAAAGTCACGAGCATCATCCTATCAATGAGTAAACTAACATGTTTCTTTTCTTGCTTATAGCCCAGTGGGCTAGCTTTCGCCTTTAAAGGTAGTTGGATGAAAAAAAGACGATTTGTGCAAATGCGCCTGAAAACCATGGGAAGTCAGGGTTTAAAATCCAGCAGAGACAAAACTACCTAAGTGATGCCTTCTATGTGTCTAAGTTCTTGGTAGATATAATATAAGCTAAGTACTCAGTGTTTATGTTGGTGGGAGATAGCAAGTAACTCGGGGTATAGTCAAAGTACGTTCAAATTTGACCCAGACAACAGAGTACAACAACAATATGTCCAGTGGAATCCCACAAGTGGAGTCATACACAAACTTTATCATTACCCCATAGAGATAGAGAGACTGTTTCCGAAAATCCCTCGTCATAAAATTCAAGCCCCATAAGCAGAAGATACTAGATATGGAAAAAAAAAAAAGAAAAGAAAAGAAAAAAGGCAAACAACTAATAAGGAAAAGCAAATGATAGTATGTAAATACAATAAAATAACAAATATAAGACACCAGAGTGATAAAGAAAAAGGAATATAGAAACCTTGCTCTCTCTAAGGTCCACAAGGGCCTTGTATCTTCCAATAGTAGCCATGCTTCCCAAATGTTTGTAGATAAATGGATCCCCCAAGTTCATGTTTTGTGCACAATTAGCATGCCCTCCACCTTCTTTCCCCATCTTGTTCAACAAACTTGCCAAATATTTTCCCTGCCTCTCTGCCACCTGATCAAACACAAAAAAACATCCTAAGACAATTTAGAGACATTTACCTTAAAATTTGTGTCACGCACACATGGGCGGAGCCAACATTGTGGTTGTAGGTTCGATGGAACTCAGTAACTAAGACTCAAACCTTATACTTGTGTTACCATGATCACGCTTTAGTCTAGACCTCTAGTGAAAAACATATGACATTTCCGACAGTTTTAAATGATCTATTCGTGAGTTCTATTAGTTGGACCAGTTCAAGAATCGTATGTGATCAACAACAACATGCCCAGTGGAATCTCATAAGTTGGGTCTGGGGTGAGTAAATTGTAGCAGACTTTACCACTAACTCATAGAGATAGAGAGTTGCAATATGATAAGGAAGAAAGTAGGTCAACCCCAAAATTCAAGGGATCGTTTGGGTTAAAAAACTCAAAAATGCTAGTGAAAGCATTGTGTTATCCGTGTAACTTACTTGGGCCAGAGCTGGAAGAACTTGTCTGCCTGTACTTTCAAGAAAACCACTGCAATCACCAATTGAGTATACATCTTGCACCGATGGGACGCGTAACCATTCATCAATTCCAATCCTATTAGTTCATGGAGAGTTATGAGTACAATACAAACAAGTTGTAATTTTGGAAAAATAGTGACACAACAGGTGTGGCAGCAGTTTTAGGGAGTCCGAGCAACATAGCTGATAGTCCCGGAAATGTCTACTTACCTCCCTTTAGCTTTTGGTATGTCAAGTGACCTGACAAAAGATGAAGGGCCAACACCAGTAGACCACACTAACAGACCGTAGGGAACGTCTGTACCATCACTAAGAATTATCTTCTCCGGTTGAACATCTTGGACAAGGCCTCGTACAAGACGAACTCCTGACTGAAAAACTGACAAATTAATCACAATAGGATCCAAAAGTTCAATAAGGAGAAGATATAGTATATGCAACAACTTATTTCATTCTTGTAGACGTTTTCGTTGATAGATTCCTTTGTCTTGACCGGATACAGAACAAATGGAAACTGGCTACACTAGTCATATTAAGACAACTCCTCTATATTGTTTCCTAATCGGTCAGATGAACCTCTTTCCGCGAGTTCTCTAGAGTTCAAGAACAGATTCTTGCCTATGGCTTATTTTGTCCATCAAGTCACTTTTTTCTGCTAAAGGCAGGCCTTTATGTTACTATCAAGACCCGAAACTAAAATTACAACGGGGAAATCCAAATTTAGCTGGTCATTATGATCTGCCAACAAGAGTGTCTCAATTTGACTATCTGTGAGTGCACTCTGCGCGAAGTAACTATGTTTTTATATGTTCTTTTAACATATATAGCACAATAACAGAAAATTACATAGACGTTCGATCAGTATCTCACCTTAGTCAGCTGTTTAGTTGCATATACACGTAAACGATCATCAAAGGAGGACAATATCTCATTTGCCTGTCAATCAAGGGGACACAGCTTAATCAAAACACTGATAAAGACATGATAATACAACAACAATAACATACCCAGTGGAATCCCACAAGTGGGGTCTGGGGAGGATAAAATGTACCCGGACCTTACCACTACCTCATAGAGATAGAGAGGTTGCTTCCGGGATAAAGACATAATAATATTAATAGAAATTGAGATTTGAGACAAGCTTGCCTCAATCAACGTGACGTGAATGTAGTCTTTGACATGAGAGTATCTTTGATGAACATCCTTCAGGATAAAATCACTGAGTTCGCCACTGAACTCAACTCCTGTCGGACCACCTCCTACTACAACACAATGTAAGAGTCTTCGCTTTTCTTCCTCACTAACTCCTTCAATCATAGATGACAAAAAATGAGAAGAAATCAGTCCATAATATACTTTAGACATCACATTGTTCGGATTCAACTTCACATCAAAGTGACGAAACTACTTTTTTCGCCATAGTAAAGTAACCAAAGTATGTGTGAGTTTATCAGTAAACACATATGTCATGTCACTTTCCACTTGTAAAGATATGGCACCGAGGCCTAACTCAACCCAAAAAGCTAGCGAGGATCGCCCAAGTCCATATTAGCAGACCACCAGTTCATTCCCCAACCAACATGAGACTCTAACACCACTCAAGCCATTACTATGTAAATTCGGATCAGTTATACACTTTGTTTATTTAGTATGATCAACAAATAGTTGGTATGAGACAACAAGAGACTAACATTATATCAAAACTATAAATGGAAACAACATATACCAGGCAAATCAGACAACATGAGATTTAGAAGTAGTTTCCTCCGAATTTCCTGAGCATGGTAAACTTCACGAAGAAATGTAGCGTGCTCATTTACACCCTTAATTCCAAATGTCGAAGCTTCTGCTCCAGACGCAATGACTAACTTGTCGTATGAGATGTTGAAGTTCCACGGCTTCACAGTTTCGACTCCCTCTGTCACAGTTTGGCATTGTACCTATAAGTACCACACAAATTGCTCAAGAAACAGCTTGGGAAGAATTCTTTGTGTAAAATTTGAACTTATTCTCACAAGTTCTGTTGGGACATTTCGAAACGTTTTGACACAACATAAAACATGATACAATCCGAACTCTCAACAGAATATAAAAGATGATACAAGCCTTTGTAAACAACTCAAGGAATTCTTTCCAACATACAGGATAAACAGAGGAATGAGGTCTTTGGACTGAAAATTGAAAACAAAAAACAATAAAGTGGATTGAAAATCACGAGATTTCGGGTGGATAGAGTTACTCAGTAGCTGTGTTGGCTAATTTTGCTAAATGTAATCAAACTTTAGAATATACCTCTAAAAATATTGCTTGTAACGTACATATGCAATATCATTTCCTATATGCACTATATAATATTTAAAACAAAGGCCAATGTAGCCATGCCACTAGAGGTAATAGATACCTTCTGGAATTAAGTGAACGTAAACTGACCTGAACGCCATAATTATTAAAGAAAAAAAAGGAGAAAATAAGAAAAGGTGCAAACTAGGTATATTACATGATTATCAAAATCAATATCATTGTACCAATGGCATAGCCTAATGATCAATGAAGTGAATCAGAAGCTATAACTCCACGTGTGGATAAAGTTATTCAGTACCTCTATGCTAGTGTGAGGTAGTAGGTACACAGTGAAACTAGGTGTGTACAAACTAATCCAAACACCACGATTATAAATAAAGAAAAACAAACAAACAAAAAAAAAAAGGAAAGGAAAAACAAGAAAAGGTGCAAACTAGCCATACCACATGATTATCAAAATCAATGTCATTGTACAAAAAGCGTAGCCTAGTAATCAATGAAGTGGATCAAAAACTATGACGTTGCAGGTGGATAGAGTTACTCGATACCTCTATGCTGATGGGAAGTAGTAGGTACACGATGGAACTAGGTGTGTACAAACTGATTCGAGCACCACGATTATGAATAAAGAAAAAACAACAAAAAGGGAAAAATAATAAAAGTAGCAAAGTAGGCGTACCACATGCTTATCAAAATCAATGTCATCATACCAAAAGGCGCAGCCTAATGATTAATGAAGTGGATCTAAAACTATGAGTCTACAGGTGGATAGAATTACTCGATACCTCTCTACTAGTGGGAGATAGTAGGTACACGGTGAAACTAGGTGTCTACAAACTGGTCCAAATACCATGATTATAAATAAAGAAAACAACAATAATAAAAGGGAAAACAATAAAAAGGAGCAAACTAGGCATATTACATGATTATCAAAATCAATGTCATTGTATCAAGGGCATTGACCTAATAAATAAATGAAGTGGATGGAAAACTATGAGTCCACAGGTGGATAAAGTTATTCTGTACCTATGTGTTGGTGAAACTAAACGTATACAAACAGGTCTGAACACCACGATTATAAATAAAGAAAACCAACAACAATAAAAGTAGTAAACTAGGCATACCATATGATTATCAAAATCAATGCCATTGCACTTAGCAAGAAAGAAATAAGAAGTTGGTTCTTTTGAAACAGCAGGTTGAATCCTTCCAATAGGCTCAGCAACAGACCTAAACTCAAGTGTACCAACACAAGTAGATGCTAATAGTGGAGTAAACACCATATGGTTCCTAGGTGACACACAAACAACATCATAAATGTTTGTGTCAATGTCTTTCATTAGCCTACAACCTGCCCATCCAGAACCTAACACAACAATTCTTGCTTTTTGGTCATTTTTTGTTGGTTCCAAACCAACAACATGATGATTATTAGTAGAATATTGTTTGGTGAATTGTAGAAATTGTGTAAGTGAAGGTGAGGCTAATGGTGATTGGTTTGAAATTTTTTTGGATATTTTGATGAGATTCTTGAACCATAACATTGTGTCAGAATTTTTTGTGGGAAAAATATTTTTTTTATTTTAAAGTGAAGCTAAAATAAGTAATATTAACACGTTATACCCTTTACACTTGTACTCAATATTATCTTACACTTGTCCTATGTAGAGACATGATTAGATCATCATTCTTCAAGAGTGAGAATTATCAATTCTTTCCTTACCCAATGAATATGTTGTTATATTTAATTTCATGGTAGTATTTAATTTTGTTTTTTTTTTATATTATATTTAGAGAAGATTTGTTTAATTTTGGAGAAATATTTTACATTCTTAACATAATTTATAACTAACTTCAACATTATGAAAACATAGTTTCCCTTGCACTATGTTGTAGAAGCATATAAATTTTTATCAAAATTAAGAGACTATTAACATGACCTAAAATTTGGTCTCAACTAATTGTATTGCGCATAGATTTTTTTTTCCAACTAATTTTAAATATATACAATAAATTAATTAGTTAGTTTAGAATAAAATATACTCATTGTTTATTTACATTAACTAAAAAGCAGCTAAAGATCATTAAAAAAATATATATACAATGGCTATATAATATACCTTGCCAAAAGTCATAGAAAATATACATCGACTATATAATATTTATTACTTATACATGAGTTGCACATTGAATATATATTATGATATAATTAAAAACTAAATATAGCTTGACTGACTATACATGAAATATACTGAGTATACACGAGAATATATGTGTGTGTGTATATAAAGTTTTGACTTTTAAAATTTTAATTTGGTGCAAATTAAATTGTACTAAGGGATAGGGAATAGGTGGCAGCTAAGTTCAGTTAGAATATGTACCACAAGTGGAGGCATCACACAAGGACTATTTTAGATAAGGAGTACCCTTGTGCAAAAGGTGTGGTACCTTTGGAACATTTTTTTATTTTTATTTTTATTTTTATTATTATTATTATTATTATTATTATTATTATTATTATTATTATTTTGCAATAATTTAATCATTAAGAAACATTTTTTTTCTGAGATGATATATTTTTGAATCATGGGAGAAAACAAAAGGTTGTACAATTGAAAAACTAAAATGATATTTAAAACCAAAACCTAAATGACTCAAAACATCCTTTGAGGTTTATCTTTCAATTTTGAGGGAACTTAGTGAAATAGTTTATCTGTCTCGGAGGTAGGACTAAGGTTTGTGTACGTGCATCACATTTTGTGGGATTATATATGTTATTATTGATATCTGTATCTGGCATTGCTTTACTTGGCTTATGTAGTAGACTGTCTAAGCAGCAAAATCTGTAGATTTATAATTTCTTATATATTGCTTTTTCATTGTATATATGATGTATAAAGATGTATATGCAATGTATACACTTTCATACATCATGTTAGATAGATTTTCACATTTACTCTTATCCATAAATATGAAGGGATATTAGCATGGTGTAAAACTAAGAACTATTAAACAAAGATGAGTAATTAATAAAAATAATTTAGTCAAATTATCCTCTAATTAGGGTTTTTCTTAAGGAATGCACAAAATAAAATATGAAAAATATAATAGACCGGGAAGAATAGCAATTTAGCTCAAATATTGGTGTACATATAGTTAAATCTTGGGGTTATCTTTGTAAATATTAGGACAATTATGCTTTTAATATAGGAAAAATGTGCGACTAAGCAAACATATAATACTTATCATTTACCATAGCCATAGTTTTAAATAATTACTGCTCATCAATAATATTTCATCTGAGTTGTTAGGGGTTGCATCGAGAATTTGCATAACTAAGCTCCCAATTTGTTTTGTATAAATTCAGAATTTCCTAATTGTATAAATTCACATTTTATCTACCTTTTACCCTAGCTTGTATATAATTATCATGTTAATACATTTAATTTGCATAAGTTTTGGAAAATTTATAAATGTGTAAATACAAAATTCGTATATACTTACCTTGTTTGAATATTTGCAGCAAATTATACAAAACAGATAGTATATTGGCGACGAATTATACAAATAGATATGTACACAACTGCTACAACTATAGTTACAGAGTGTAATTATCTAAGCTATAGTTATTTCGGCCTATTATATTTTAAAATTAAGCTATTTATAAAAATTCTACTTTAATATACACATATTCTATCTCAATAAACTTAGGTTAATTTCTTCTTGAATTTTCTATATTTCTTCTTTGATTATGGATGTTTTCATGTGGCCTAATCAATTTGGATCACAAATAAGTTTTTAGTTGTGTGGGCTTCGGCCCACTGGATTTTTTCAGGATTTGGATCACAATTTGGATTATAGATTTTTGGGATAATTACAGTAACAAGCCGTTGAGAAAAATTATTTACACAAAAAATAATTCACTTTTTTTTAATTACAAAAAATAGTCATTCGGATGACCTTTGGTTATTTGTTACAATTTTGGGCATTTAAACCTCATTGTATAGGTATGTATAGTCAATGTATATTTGTGTATCATAATGTATATTTAGTGTATAGCTCATATATAAGTAATATACAGTATATAATAGTGTATACTTTCTATAACTTTGACAAACTATGTTGTATACTCATGTATAGTTTCGCTAATTTTGGGCTATTTTTTATATAAATAAAACATGGGCTACATTTTTGTATATATATGTAAGTTTCCCAAGTTTTTTTTTCATGTTTTGAGACATAAAAATGTTGAGATTTGGTCCTAAGTTCGAAATTTAGAAAAAATGAGACCTAAACCATTCACTAACATCAGGATTGAAACTTGATTACAGAATTGGATGTGATAGTTCACGTATAAGGAGTCCATATAATCAATTTTGAATTTCGAACCGCATTGATCAAACAACTTCTTTATTTTTATGAGGTAGCAGTAAGATTTGTGTATATTTTACTTTCTTCAGACTTTACTTATGAAATTTCACTTAATATGTTATTGTTATCGTTTGATTTAAAAATTATATTATTTGACTTTCAAATTAATTGAAATAAGCTAAAAGTTGAATAGTTGATCATTCATAAAACTAATCTCATGTGAATAATTGATGGTTTAGTTTGTTTCACATGCATATAGATCAACTTGAAATATATATGTCATGTGAGACAGCTAGAAGAGGGATAAATGCAAACCCCCATTTGCTATCAAGACAGCCTCATATATTCATTTTTTTTCTTTTAATTATTTGTTAATAATGTTAGTTTTTGCTGACTTTGACCATTAGTTAAATACTCCAACTCTCATTCATGTAAGTTTTGCTTTTTATTTATGATTTCTTAAAAAAAATGTAAAAGATAATTGAGTAGACAAGTAATATAAAACAGAAAGATCTCTCGTTATTCCTAATTTTTAGTATATTTGAAAAGTTTGCACAACACAATTGTTATCATATTCGCTTGACACAAGTACGTTATGTTGGGTAATATTAATATTACTGCCTATGAGAAAATCCAAGTGATGGTTGGGGATAATTTGAGTCGAAGTCATGATCGAACATGATATTTATATGATGGATTTAATTAAGAAATAAGATTACACTTTTATTATCAGATATAACTTTTGACATGATGTTAATCAAGTGCTTGATGATAACAAATTATATTAGAGTCAAGATCCGGGGTTAGATTCAATGAACAACATGCTGCATCACGTGACAAGTGTCGAAAGGGTGAAAAAATTATTTGGTAAAGACAATATCCACCTATGACAAGATCAAAAGTTGCTCAGACTCTTCACTTTTAGTGTCGCACTCGTGTTGATACAACATAAGTGCAAGTGTGAGATAAGTACTCGATCTGGTCAATCGATTTTGGATACGTTGATCAAATTTTAAAGAGAAATTCTGGACAGATTCAATAATTTTTGTAATCAAAATAAAACTAAGGTAAAGTTGAAGAAAATAAAATACCATATGTATATTGATCAGAATTATACTCTTGATCAATATTTTTTCTTCATTTTTTGACATAATCTCATAATTTAGGTTTTATAACTCTATTTTTAGATATTTGAATTATTTTTAGTCAAATCTCTACACTCATATTCATATATTGGTGCATATCCCTGAATCTTAAAATTTAAATCATAAAAAATTCGCTCTCTAAATTAACGACTGTATCAGACATCCGCATTCAAATCTGAGCAACTTAGACAAATTCAAGTGATGATCAAGAAATGATCAGAAAGTTACAATATGCCTACAAAAGAACAGATATGGGTCATCATGCCACTGTTGCCAAACAATAAATCTTGTTGTGTCTAGCATTTTTTCTGTCTTTATAATCAATTGTTTCAATTTATACAATAATTGTTGTAAGTTTTTTTAAAAAAAGTGTATGTATATTATTTATTTATTTATTTATTTATTTATTTATTTATTTATT
>JAABOM020000096.1:1639621-1650826 GCA_011800125.2 Solanum clarkiae
AACTTTGTAACATAATTGATAACAATCAATAATAATAAAATAACAATATGGATAAGATAAATACATTAATTGCATACTCAAATTGTTATTGATTTATTTGAATTGTAATCCATTAAAAAAAATTATTATTTATTTTCAATCTTGTCACCCAAATTATAATTCAAACTTTTTGTATAGAATTAAATAAATATTAGTTAAAAATAAATAAATTATGTGTGTTTCTTTTATATAATATATAAAAGTTTGAGGTGATTTTTAAATATATTTAAAATTTTCAATATACTATCCTAAGTTCTCAAGTACTAGTTTTTTCTAATATCTGAAAACTTAAAAAATTTTCAAATATATTTGCTAAGTTTTATGGCCAAACACTACTTCTCAAACTTTTTCTAAAAATTTTTGGGACCAAACGACGCCCCAGTATAATTTTACAAGTGATACATACAAAAATATATAAAAAGTCTTATTTTTTATTTAATGAAGATAAAAAAATTATTTTCGATCTAACATTTGAGTTTACCTAAATAAACATGCTCATTAATCACTAAATAAATACACCCTGCTTTTGCAAGTATGTAGTGTGCCTACAGAGAACAGTTGGCAAGACAGCTAACTGCTTTTTTTTTTTTTTTTTTTAGGGAAATAAAGAAAATGATTTGATTTTATATACTCATATTATTTGGTATTTTAATTTTTCTTATTTTATTTCAAAAAAGATGACGTATTTTAAGATTTCATGAAAAATTATTCTTGTTTTACACCATTAATAATCACTTCTTTATTTAAAGCATTTAATTAGCTATAAGTTTATAAAAATACTCCTTACTTTTTAGGGATAACTACTCTCTCTGTCCCATTTTAATGCTCATGTAACATTTTTCGAACTTCAGTTGACTAATTTTCAAAGCTAAATTAGATTAAATTAATTTAATTTTTCAAAATAAAAGTTTTAGATATTCAAAAACTATAAAAAGAAGTATTATTCACTGCAAATTTTTCATATTAGTATGATGAAAAAATACATTTTAAAATGTTACTCAAAATTTATAGGAAAAATAACATAATTAGGCAAATATATGATATGTATTTACATTATACAACTATAGTTTGAAAAATTTGCAATTTATAGCTATGTATAAGATTCTATTACTATTTTCTCTCTCCTCTCTCCTCTCTCTATGCAATTTTTTGTAAATATACAATTGCAAATGTATATCAGATGCATATATATAATTATTTTAACAGATATACATATACAATTCGTCTTTCTCCACTCTCGATCGCCTCTCTCTTCCCTCTCTCGATCTCGCTCACCTCTCTCCTCTCTCCTCCCTCTCTCAATCTCGCTTGCTAGATATAGAAATATATATATGTATATTAATTACACACATACAATTATTTGACAGATATATACATACAATTTGACAGATATATACATACACAGTTCGCCTCTCTCCTCCCTTTCTCAATCTCGTTCTGACGTCAAAATCGATCTCAAAACCCTAATATATTCACCATCTTCAGAGAAAGGACTTTCTCTATATCTATATCTATGCAACTAGTTCTTTCACTTACTTCCAAATTCATCCATCTTACTTACTCAAAAGCTTTGAATATTCTACTAGAAATCTTGCTTCTAGCTTTGGGCACCTCTGACGTAAACAAAAATAGCGTATATACAAAGATAGCCTTTTCTCTCAAGCGTCTTGGTATTGGATCCGTTGTTCTATTAACATAAACATGAATTAGATTCTATTCGAATTCTCGCCTCTCTCCCTCCCCCCCCCTCCAGGTCACATAGCCAAGGTTATACAACAACAACATTACCCCAATGCCTCAAAGGCTCCCGCCCATTGCGGGGTAAGAGGGGTCGGATGTACGCAGCCTGACCTCTATGTTTAAAAATATAGCGCGACTGTTTCCGGAACATAGCCAAGGTTATATAATGTAATTATGTAAAATATAGTTATTTGATCATATTTAGTTTTAAATCTAGGCTGTTCATGAAAGTTCCTCGAATTGATATAGTATGACACTAAAAAATAGAAATTATGACAACTAAAATGATGGAGATGAAATATTAATGCAGTCCTAAACACACAAATTGATACAGATAATATAGACAAAAAAGACTAATTACAAGTAATTAAAGTAGAGTCCATTAATTATTTAGAGGTTAAATCAAATCCAAGTGGCTAAAATAATGACAACAATTGGTCCAAAATTTTAATAATTGTGATGAAATAAATTGTATTCACGAGTCCAACTCTACTAGCCGCCTCTAGTTAGTAACACACGTGAACTATGTAAATCATTTTTGTAATATTAGTAATTTCAAATAAAAAAAATTATGCGGACAAACAAATCTATATTAGTTAATTAACTAATATACTATAATTTGAATTAATTATGATTCATGGTAAATATCTAGCTGTGATTACAGTTTTGAATTTTATAATTCGCGTGATTTATACAAATGTTGTGCGCGATCAAATTGTATGGCGAAATATACAAACATTGTGAATTATATAGTGTATTATACACACATTGTGCACGAATTGTATAACGAAGTATACAAAAGCTATACAATTGAGAATTGTATAGCGAATTATACAAAAGTATACAAATGTTGTGAGAATTATACAAATATTGCTATAATCATAGTTAAGAAATATAATTACCCAAACTATAACTATGGAGTATAATTAAGATATTTTTGAATGATTATATACAGAAATTCCTCTTTAAAAAATATTACTCGTATAATTAAGGGATGGATGTAAGTAAAGTTCTAGTTATAAGTTCGACATATTTTATTACTCTGATAAAAAAATCAAGTTCTCATATTTAAAAATTTATTATCTATACTTCAGTAATTTATCTTTTCTGAAATAAAAATCCATAATTTCAAAAAAGTTCTCGTTCCACATATATTTATGAAAGACAAATTAGATTCATTTATTAGGTGAATGTCTTTATTTACTGCAAAGATACTTTTTGAAATATTGTCAAAAAAAATTCTATTTTTTAATTTTGTATCTCGTGAAACACAATAATATGATACCCATTCGTTCCATTTTATATGGTACCCTTTTCTTTTTGGTTCGTCTCAAAAAGAATGTCACCTTACTCTAATTAGAAATAATTTAACCTTGAAATTTCCTTTTCACCCTTAATGAAATGATTCTCAATCACACAAATATCTCAAAATGATTTTAAACCACAAGTTTCAAAAGTTTTAATTTTTTTCTTAAACACTGTGCCAAGTCAAAGGGTGCCACATAAAATGGGACGGAGAGAATAAATAAAAGACTATATATTACTCCTTTCCACGAGCAGATCTAGGTGGAGTGAAAAGGAGTTCAATCCGAACCCTCTTCGCTGAAAAACTATGTTGCATATATAACTTGATACAAATCGAAGCTCGGTTCAACAATATAGATGATTCAAATTCTCTTAGACGTCACAAGTTCATTTCTAGCTAATCATAGCTTTCAATCGTTTTACCTCTTCACGTGTTTGTTTCGTCAATTTTATGAATTTTCTTGACAAAAATTTTATCTCTGCCACTGTTGATATTGTCAATAATGAATATAATTTTTCGTTTAAAATTCTGAATCCCACTCTATCCGTTTGCTAGAATCAAGATATCTTCACATGCACACTAAGCAACAAAAATTTCCCTGATACAAGTCGAAGCTCGGTTCAATGATATCGACAATTCAAATTCTCTTAGACGTCACAACTTCATTTCTAGCTAATCATAGCTTTCAATCATTTTAGCTCTTCACGTGTGTTTGTTTCTTCAATTTTAAGAATTTTCTTGATAAAAATTCTATCTCTGCTGCTGTTAATTATTGCCAATAATAAATATAATAAGTTATTTAAAATTCTGAATCCGACTATGTCTATTTTCTAGAATCAAGATATCTTCACATGCACACTAAGCAACAAAAATTCCCATTCCTTCCTTTGCCCATATCTCCCTTTATATATGATACTAGTACATGCATTAATAGTAAGTAATATTCTTTCTTCACTTTTCCTCTTTTTCTTTTCTTTCTCTTTGTTGTTTTCTATCATTTCCAATGAATCTTCTTTCTTCTCTAAAATTTTCTTCAACTAAATCATTTTCCTTTAGATTTCTATTATGTCTTTTTTTACTACATTTTTCTTATCAAATTTCATTAGCAAGTTTAAAGAATCATCAAAATCAACAATATCATAGAAAACCAATTATGATTTTGGCAAATTTAACTTCATGTTCTTTGTTTATGGGTAGTTGGGTTTATGATGAAACTTATCCATTGTATCAATCTTCTTCTTGCCCAATTATTGATTCACAATTTAATTGTCAAATGTATGGAAGACCAGACACTGATTATCTCAAATATAGATGGAAACCAGCTAATTGTGATATTCCTAGGTAACTTACGAGATTTCTATTATGATCTGTTGTTTCTTGTATTTTTATTATTTTTTTAAAAACTGTTTTTCTTAAGTTGAGAGTGTATCGAAAATAATCTTTCTACCTCTACAAGCTAGGGAGAAAGTTTGCCTATATTCTACCTTTTTCGAACCCCATTTTGTGCGTCTATATGATATTGTTGTTGTTATACTGACGACGAAATGACTTTTTACGAGGTTAATGTAATTTAACTTGTTTATGTAGCTTACTAGAATGTTGTTATATGTTATTATCTGTTGTTTTTTGTATTTTCATTTTTTTCTTTATTTTTCTTGAATTGAGGGTCTAGGGGGAAATAGTCTTTCTACCTCTCTGAGGTAGGGAGAAAGTTTGACTACACTCTCTCTTTTTAAGCTCTTACTTTGTGTATCTATATTGAATATGATATTGTTATTGTTACATAGACGGTGAGATGATTTTTTATGATGCCAATGTAACTTAACTGTTTTTGTTGTGGTTTTTTTTTTGATATTAATAATGAAAAACGAATTCAAAATATGAATTTGATTTAGTTGAACTTCAGTTCTTGAATAAAGTTTTAGGTACCTGCAACTCTGTTTTCTTTAATAAAGTTTCAATCTTTGAATGTGTTTTGTTGTAATTTTAAATTTAAAATATACGTATTGGCAATGTAATACTAACTTTTACGAATTCAATGCAATTTAATCTGTTTTTAGCATAGTTACCTTTTTCATATTACTAATTAGAAGTCAATTCAAAATTTGGATTTGATAGATTCGACCTTTAATTCTTTAATAAAGGCTTTTTAAGTTTAATAATTTGATATTTAGTGTATTCATAACTTAACAAAAGATGGTTCGATACATTAAATTTTCATTATATTTGACCTCCTAAAAAAGCATCATACAATAAAAATGATATATTGTACATAATTTTACTTTATAATTCAATAAAAAAGCTATTTCTATCAGTATTAAGGTCATGATTTTCTTTAAGCAGTCATGATTTTCTTTAAGCGGGTTCAAAATTTTAAGAAGTTTAAAAAGGACTCGATATTTATTATATACACACAAACATATATAATTTTTCACTGAAAAAGATTCGACCTAATTAGTATGGTGGTTCCACTACTGATTTCTACAGTTTAAACTCGTAATAATCACATAATAATAGCTTTATCAATTACGTTAATTTTTTTTTTCCAATTTTGTAGGTTCAATGGTCTAGATTTTTTGGTGAAAATGAGAGGAAAAAGAGTGATGTATGTTGGAGATTCTTTAGGAAGAAACCAATGGCAGTCATTGATTTGTATGATTTCAGCAGCTGTCCCACATGCTCAAACACAAATCATCAATGGTGACCCTATATCTACTTTCAAATTCTTGGTTAGTCTTTTTATATTCTCTCTCTAATTATATCAGTTTGAGTTTAAGTTATATACATTGATGATATTCTTATTCTCTTATTTTAATTAAATTTTTAAAATAATACACATATATTAAAAAAAATATTTAAAGATAAAATTTACATCATACTTTCCATTATTGCCTTTTGTAAAATCATAAATATGTAGTGTAATTTATGTTTTAGAAAATATAAAAGTTCAATAAATGAAAGGGCAAATATGGAAAAATTTTCAAACATTCACCTTGAACTTTGAACAATTAAAATATTTTGAACCTTGAAAAAAGTCTAAAAAATTTAAATAATATGAGACGGAGGAAGTATAATAATTATTTTATATACTATTAGTAAGTGTAGTTGAACTTAAGATAGTAAATGTGGAACCACAAAGGTTGGTATGGTGGTTCAACATCTCACCCCTTAAACAAGACCTCTGGTGAATGAAAAAAAATTTGTGGCCAGTTTCCTACCGCTTAGTACGTTGACCGTGAAACGGAGGATTAGTCTCAAAGCTACTGGCTGTGGAGATACCTTGACAAAACAAAACAAAAAAAAGATAGTAAATGTGGAACATATTATATAGACAGTGTCAATGTCTTCCTTTTTTCGTGATATTTACATATATAGTTGATTTGTTTCAACATATGTGATATTATCTGACTCGGTATAAAATTAATTATTCTCTCAATATCATTTTATGTAACACTCTCTCCTTTTTGTCCATCCCCAAAAGAATGTGACCTTACTCTAATGAAAAAAAATTTAACTTTAAAATCTCCTTTTACCCGTCATGAAATGATACTTAGACACACATATATCTAAGATTGATTCTAGATCATAAGTTTCAAAAGTCTTCCTTTTTCTTCTTGAACATCGTGCCAAGTCAAATGGTCTCACATAAAATGAAACAAAGAGAATAATATTAGTAAGTAATCAAGTAATATGAAACATTTTTTTTTAGTAAGATGTCTATCTAAAATAAAACGGAAGGAGTACTCCTCATTTAAGTGTAAGATGAGAAGTCTATTTCCACTTATAATAAAAGTAGTTACACCAATTTGAGACTGAAGATGATTATCAATGCAACTATTAATGCGACTGCTCCAATTATATTGAATACTTCCTCTGTCCCAAATTAACTGAATTTTTGAGGTTTTTTTCAACGTTCAAAATAATTGAATTGTTCAAAGTTCAAGATGAATGTTTGAAAATTTTTTCATGTTTGCCCTTTTATTTATTAAAATTGTATATTTTCTAGGAGATAAATTACACTACATATTTATAACTCCACAAAGGGTAATAGTGAAAAGTATAATTAAAATTTTGTCTCTGAATGTATTTCTTAATATGTGCGCATTGACTCAAATTCAATTAAATAGGACGGAGAGAATATCATATAGTGAGATGTGTCCTAACATATCCTTTTTCTTCTCTTATCAAAAGAATACAGTATCACACAAATTGAAACAGTCGGAAACACAAGTTCCCATTATTAACAAATTGAGTTTTATTGTTGAATAATTTGAGCTTAAATTTTGTGAACTATGACAGGATTATGGAGTGTCAGTGTCATTTTATAGAACACCATATCTAGTAGACATAGATTTAGTGCAAGGCAAAAGAATTTTGAGATTGGATGATATAAATAAGAATTCCAATGCTTGGAGAGGTGTAGATGTCTTGTCTTTCAACACTGGACATTGGTGGACTCACAAAGGGGCTCTTCAAGGGTAATAGACAATTTTTTTTGCTAATTTATTCGTCTTACTTTTAATTTTAAATATAATATTCTATTCATTTTATTTTATATGATATTATTTAATTTGACACGATATTTAAGGAAAAAAAGAATTTTTTAGATTTGTGATTGTAAATCATTTTATTAAAAGTAAAAAAATGAATTTTAAAGTTAAAATATTTTTAATTATACAAAGTGAATTTTTCGGAATGGACTAAAAAGAAAATGGTGCTATATAAAATAGAATGGAGGCAGTATTATATATTATATAATATTCAAACATAATATTTTGTTTGTTTCATTTTATGTGGTGCTATTTGACTTGACACGACATTTAAGAAAAAAGAATATTTTTAAAACTTGTGGTCTAAAATAATTTTTAGATATTTGTGTGTTTGTAAATCATTTTATTGAGAGTTAAAAACGAATTTTAAAGTTAAAATATCTCTAATTATAAAATAAAATGGAGAAAGTATTACATTTTTGTAGTTAGGAATAATTTTACTTTTAATATTTCATATTATACATTTAAAATTATCTAAAAGAATAAATATAATTTTGATACATTAATCGTAAACATTTTTTAATTTTTAAAAGCATGAGATTCAATTTTTCTTCTTAAACTTCATACTCGATCTAATTGGGACACGTAAAAAAATAATGCATACTTCAAATATTTTATCCGGTATCTACTATCTCTCATTAAATTATAAATAATTAAATTTACCATATTTTTTAAAATATTATGTTAGATGTTTTTCCTCTCACAAAGGTCCCCCCAGTCTTTTTTTGGACATTTAATGCTTCGTTTCTTTCTTTAGAATTTCAATGGGGGTAAATTTTATTGGTCACACATTATTTGTTTTTACTTTTATTTTTAATCTATTTTAGACTACTTGTATAGTTGTGAATTAAATGAAGTGGAATAATAATGGTTGACATGATTTAAGTTTGGAAATAAAATGTGGTGGAAATATTTTTTTAAGTTTAGTCGATACTTTAACTTATTTAAATTCGAATTCATGATAAAAAATTTTACATTTTAAAAAATAGTCATATTCAACGGAACTCGAACCTAAAAATGTGGTAAAATGCAGGTGGGACTACATGGATTTAGGAGGCAAATTGTATGAAGATATGGACAGGCTAGTGGCATTAGAAAGAGGCTTAAGGACATGGGCAAGATGGATTGATGCCAATATTGATAAAACTAAAACAAAAATATTCTTTCAGGGTATTTCACCTACACATTACAAGTATGTCTACACACCCTTTCTTTTTTTTTTCCTCCAATAATTCTTTTTTAATTTTATCATCTAGTATATATCTGATGAGGATTTCTCGGAAATAACTTTTCTATCGCTATGAGGTAATGATAAGGTTTGCGTACATTGTACCCTCTTCAGACTTCACTTATGAGATTCCTTGTACTGAATATGTTATTATTGTTGTTTATCTAGTACATATCTGAAATCTATAAATCGACTAATTTAAAGTTGCACAAAGAGTTAAATACTCTTTATCGAAATGAAAATAAAAATAAAAGGATTTACTAGTCAAGGCCTATGGGACTTGCCCCATCACATCTATCATGAATCATCATAGCTATGAAATTTATTAGGTAGCTCTCCAAGTTGTACAAAGCCAACATTAATTATTTGAAAATTATTTTGGATAAGATGTGAAGTGGAAATTATTATTATTTTTTTAAAAAAGTAATTACTCCTATTTGTTTATAAGAAATATTGGGAAAGTTAATACTCTATCTATTTCATTTTGTTTGTCTTATTTTGATTTGATACGATTTATAAAGTAATTTTAAATTTAAAACATGTCAAACGTATAAAATATTCTTTCATCTTATTATTTTAAACATGTTATCTGCTTTCCTATTAATAATTGGTTTCTTAATTTAGCATTATTGTTCACTATGTCAGTGTGTATAACTCTATATATAGTTGTCAAAATCATTTTGTTGATTTTAATTAGTTGAGACAAGACGATCTAATCAAATCAGTTGTCAAACTGTTTTGTTTGTTAGATTATAATAATTAAATATTAATAAATACAAAAATTATTATTTGTCCTATTGTAAGAGTAGTTAATGACATGTTTTATTTGACACTGTCTGGTTGGTGGTATTGGGGTCCACGCGGTGGTGTTTGGGAGTGAAACAATAAAGTTTAGGAGGAAAAATAAAGTAAACTATACATCAAAAATTTAACGTGGTTCATCTAAAATTTTTGAGCTACATCCACAAATCAGCACTTCTACTATATTTCTTCTACTATTATAAATAGTAGGCACAAGTGTACAATTTTCTCTACTATTATAAATAGTAGGCTCTCAGAGAAAAATACCAAAAATAGTGAACACACTATTTCTTTTAGGAAAAAATATTTCCTGGAACACACACTCTACTTTTTTTTCTTCACAGATTATTTTATTTTATAGTCTATGGTATACCTCACAGAAGGAAAATATTTATTTTCTCTCTGTGACTCTCTCTATATTTTCTCTCTTTTCTGAATGTAGAATTGAAGGATGAATTACTCCTTTATATAGGAGTAATTCACCTACCAAAATTGACAAAAGAAGCAAAGGGTTGGTGGCCAACCTTCTACCAACTATTTGCCACTTGCCAAGTTTGAATGAGAGTTGCCAAAATTGATCAAATTGGCATGTGGTCCCTCCATTTGGAGGAACCCACTTAACAATTCTCCCCCTCCCGACAAATGGGGGCTTCTGTCATTCCTGCAGTTGTTCGACAATACTCAAACTTCTCATTTAGCAGATTCTTTGTCATCATATTTGATCCATTTTCATCACTATGGATCTTTTGAAGTTGTAGCAGCTTCTTCTCCAATGCATCAGTTATCCAACGATATCTTACATTGATATTTTTGGACCTTGCGTGAAAGGAGGCATTTTTGCAAAGATGGATGATACTTTGATTGTCACAAAACATCTCAAACTTGTTTTGTTTGACATCAAGTTCTTTAAGAAATTCCTTCATCTATAACAACTCTTTGCAAGCTTCTGTTGCTGTTATAAATTCTGCTTCTGTAGAAGACAATGCAATACACTTTTGCAATTTCGACTGCCAAGACACAGCTCCCCTACAAATGTAATCAGGTATCCTGATGTAGATTTTCTTGAGTCAACATCGCCAGCTAAATCTACATCTGTATATCCAACTAACATAGGTTCCTTCTCTCCAAAATATAAACATATTTTGGATGTACCTCGAAGATATCTGAGAATCCATTTAACAACTGCCCAATGTTCCTTTCCAGGATGTGAAAGGAAATGACTCACTACTCCAACCGAGTGAGCAATATCTGGTCGTGTACATACTATGGCATACATCAAACACCCAACTGCTGAGGCATATAGTATTCTAACCATATCTTCCTTCTCCTTGTCAGTAGAAAGGCACATACTGGAACTCAATTTAAAGTGATTAGCAAGTGGACAACTAACCGCTTTAGCCTTGTCCATATTGAATTTGTGAAGTACTTTTTCAATGTACTTCTCCTGAGATACCCAAAGCTTCCTGGCGCTTCTATCTCTTGTAATTCTCATGCCAAGAATTTGTTTTGCTGATCCTAAGTCTTTCATTGCAAAAGACTTA
>JAABOM020000096.1:1653777-1672761 GCA_011800125.2 Solanum clarkiae
CGGGTTAGGGTTTTGGGGTTATAGGGTTAGGGGAAAGTTTTGAATGAAAGGGAAAGGGGTCGGGGTGAAGGATAAAAAGGGGCGCGTGCACGTCTTAATTTTTTTTTTAAAAGAAATGATTTAGAATTGTTAAAAATAAAATAAAGTCCCGATAATTATTTTGACACCGTGGAGGGTAAAAATTGGGTGTCAACAGTTAGTCGAGGCGAGGCGAGGCCTGTCCTGACCCTTATCAGATACTTTTCTTATCTAGAGGCTTTGTAGACTATGTAAATTAAAGTGTGATCATGTCTCATACTTTAGACACCGTAGCCCCAATGGCCTAGCCATATGCATTTCCTTTTGGCTTATTATTACTGTTTACTTTCTTAAAGGCATGTTAAATATAGAAATCCCTTATAATTTGTATAGAAAGCACATAGATACAAGTTGGTTCTCCCGAGCCTTATCGGCAATGGGTGTCAGTCCGCCTTAACGGGACTTTGGGCAGTATAGAAATATCATTATTTGAATTATTTGATTGATCTAAGTTTATGCAATTTATTAATAAAACTGAATAAAAAATTATTCATTTCTAGTATTTATTTATTATTAATATTTTGGTCAATCGTTGAATAAAATCAACTGAAAGGGAAATCATTTCGCACTTTTTTTATTTAATTACTTTAATTACACATTGTAAACCTATACAACAAGAATTATTGACAAAAATTCTTATATTCAAATTGTTTTAACAATGAATTAATAATGAGATGAACTAAGCATTCTAAAGTGAATATTCATTGAGACGAAGTATAATATTAAGTGAAGGAAAGGGGAATTTTAGGAAAAAGATCTTTTTTTTGAGATTTTTTTCCCCTTACTCTTTAATATCATCATAATTTTTTTGCTATCACTCTAGATCGTATATAACATAGTTGTTTATTTAGATTCCCCTATTCTATTTCGTAAGTTAAATAATTCTCTTGAGCCACCCACCATATGTATTTATACATTGTTGTGGGCTAATCTAAAAATACTATTTCAATGATGGCCTTCCATGGATTCACCTATATAAGTCGCGGTTAAAGTTGCAAAAATAAGAGCTTGAATACCACTTGTAAATAATCCAAGGAGCATGACAGGTATAGGAACTACTAAAGGTACTAAAGAAACAAGAACAAAAACTACTAATTCATCAGCTAAAATATTCCCGAAAAGTCAAAAAGTAAGTGATAAAGATTTTGTGAGATCTTCCAAGATGTTAATGGGTAAAATGGTTGGTTGAATATATTTTCTGAAATAACCTAATACCTTTTTTGTAAGACCCGCAGAGAAATATGCCACGGATGTGAGTAAAGGCATGACAACATCGAAGGGATGTGATGTAGGTAATTTACCCTAATGCAAGCATCGGTGACCTATAGGTCATAATAGGGAGATTAATCTACCCCAATGCAAGCATCAGTAACCTATAGGTCATCTAGGGAGATTAATCTACCCTAATGCAAAGGTCAACCAATGATTGAGAGGCCATTTTCTCCCTATCCCTCTCTTGATCCGATCCCTCATTCCACTAATCTGTGGTTATTGATTCATTCAAGGCGCATCAGTTACCTATGGGTCATAGGGAAATTAATCTACCTTAATGCAAACATTAGTGACCTATAGGTCATTGGTAGATAACTTTACTGTTACTCCAAGGCACATTTCTACGCCTTTCTATACTTATATATTGAATTAGCAAGATGATCTGAATATGAACATAATCACCGTTGTTCAAGGGAGGGAAGGGAGGGTCACAAAGCAATATGACTATAACCACAATTTTACATATACTAACATTCCAAAATCCAGGACACCCTATATAGTGCCAATAGAGTTGAGGGTACAAAGAAACACAGTACAATTATAGACAAGCAGCCACTAGGAATCAACATAGAGGCCACAACAAACATTTTGGTGCTCAAGATCTTCAAAACCTCTATATGGTTTTGATCTTTTATTCTAGTTAAAACATTGACCCAATGCTCTTCTATGCAGCATCTAAAAGACATGCTGCTCCTTCCTATAATAACAACAATAATAATACTAACATTCCAAACATGAACAAGTCATGGACAACAAGAGTAGTGCTAGCTAGCTCCTTATTGTGAGCTCTGCAGCCATGCCCACGCCTACCATCCTTGGCACATCATTAATGATCTTCGCGTCCAAATTCCCATTAGCCACTTTGGAGAAATGATCGTCATAAGCTGAGTTATGTACACCGATAGCAGCCCTACCGGAAGGATCAAGGTTGTTTGACCAAGAAGCATCCCATTCAATTGCTTTAGCCGTGCTGCAAGCTACACTCGGTCCTCCAGGAACGGTCAGGCTTGCTGAGTTCTGCAAATCCAACAACCAGTATGTTGTTAGTGTTTCGATTTAAGGAATAGACTTGACACTCTTTGAATCATAGTCTATTCCAAAAAGAACCTACACCTTACTACATTTGGGAACTTCATAACTTTAAAGTCTGTTTATGGTACTAAAGTTTCTATTTTAAGATACCTGTGGGAAGAACCTCTCGAAAATCATCCTGTAATAGTATCCTTCCTTTGTAGTCGGAGTGTTATGAGGGAAGATATTAGCAGCATTAAGCATCATCCTATCAGTCACCTAAGACACACGAATCGTTTACAAAGATCAGCTGACAGCAAAAATAAAACAATGAAAATTGAACGATAACGTTTGTAATAGTTCTACACTTGCTTAGGAAGCTTACATGTTGTTCAGCGTGTGCTTTGAGCCCATCGATCCAACTATAGCCTACGCCATCACTGAATTGTTCTTTCTGTCGGTACAGAATATGCTGCACAGGGCACAAAGCAGGACAGACATGTTAGTTTTTGTTCCATAACTAAAGGGCAAATCAGTACGAAAAATATGAATTCGGACCTTTGGGAGGAATGGTTGCTCCTCATCATCAAACGCCTTCCTAAGAACCCACTTCTCGATCCTTCCTTGATCGTGCTTAATCTGAAATGGACGAAAACAAGTTACTGTCAAACCTCCCTACAACAATGTTCCAATATCTTTTGGTTATTGTAGCGAAATGTTGTTATAGAGAACATATAACATAACATAACATGAACGATCTGTTTCACAGAAAACATGATAAACGATGATTGTTATAGAGATGTCTGATTCGAGCCTTAGTTTCTTACCATCTTCCATTCAGGATCGATACTCATGGCAACATTGATGAACTCTTTGTCCAGAAATGGCACTCTAGCTTCTAAGCCCCATGCGGATGTCGCCTTGTTTGCTCTTAAACAGTCATACTGGTGAAGCGCTTTTATCTGCATGTATAAACGAAGAACACGATCAACATGTTTTAAAAACTTGTCCTGTCTCAACGAGGTTCGAAAGAATGATCTATTATTACCTTGCGACATGTTTCCTCGTGGAATTCTTCCTTGTTGGGAGCCTTGTGGAAATACAAGTAGCCACCAAAAATTTCATCAGAGCCTTCTCCTGATATGACCATCTTCACTCCGAGTGATTTAATCTTACGCGACATGAGGAACATAGGTGTGCTTGCTCTTATTGTCGTCACATCATATGTCTCGATATGGTAAATAACATCTTCAATAGCATCAATTCCATCCTGCAACGATAACAGTACTTCATAGAAGGGAACAGAAGGGAATTCATAGATCACAGTCAAAGCAACACCGCGATTTACAAACCTGAACTGTGAAGTGAAACTCATGGTGAACGGTTCCTAAGAAGTCAGCAACTTCTTTTGCAGCCTTGAGATCTGGTGAGCCCTGTTCAATCATAAAACGCGGAAATGAAGCTCAGACGGATGCATTTCAATTTCAACGGATTCAACTGAACCAGTACTTTTTACACGAAGCATAGACGTACATTTAAAATCACAAGAATCTCAACGAATAAACGCATAACTAAACACATATAGGTTGAAACTGTCAAGTTTAAATTCTTGATCCGCTTCTAAACTGACTCACCTCGAGACCAACACAGAAGGAATGAAGCTGTGCTCCCCATTGCTTAGCAGCTTTCGTTCCAGCCAAGTATCGAGCAGTAACAGAAGCAACCAAAGACGAATCAAGTCCCCCCGAGAGCAGAACACCAAAGGGGACATCAGTCATCAACCGTTTGATAACAGCCTACAAAATAACCCCCACTCATTAAGATCCTTTGCACAGATAGACTTACTCGGGTGCTAAGACCCAAAGTCGAAAGGAAAACAGCCTAGATCATACAACTAGCCTCATTCATCTCAAACAAAACTAATACCAAATAATAAAAGATCCTCACATTTTCGAAGGCACGCCTCAGAACCAAAGGGTCATAAGGAGTGGAAGGAATAGCCTCCGAGAACCAAGCAGGATTGTACCATCTCCTAAGCCCACCATTCTTGCTCGAGTACAAGTGCCCGGGAGGGAAAACTTCAAAATGTTCACAATCATCATTCAAGCCCTTTAGCTCAGATGATATCCACACAGAACCTGTGACACACAACATCATGTATCAGTTTTAGTTTGCTAAGTTGTTCGGAATTTCCTAAAATCTTGTTGTCTGATCCTCCAAAAACGCACTCGTGTCCTCATTTTTGAAGAGCACGACCAACATAATTAGTTTGTACTAAGGAGCTTACCATCAAGTCCCCAACCAATATAGAGGGGTGTAATTCCAATGGCATCACGAGCAGCAAGGAAGCTATTATCGCGAGTATCCAACAATACGAAAGAAAACACCCCATCCAGCATGTCCACAAAATTTTCTCCATATTCTTCATACTGATCAACACATAATTAAACTATTAGAAACAGTATAATTTCATCTAATTATACAATGAAGTAATATCTACATGTTACCACCATGAGACTCATTTTCGAAGGGTAACTTGGGAATTACAACAAAAAATTAGGGATAAGACAGTAAAAATCTTGGTCTAACATCACAATATACTCACAACAACCAACAACAACAACATACAGAATCCCACAAATTGTCTGGGGAGGGTAATCACAGAGATAGAGAGGTTGTTTCCGGAAGACCCTCGTCTCAAAAATATCAGGCCCCAAACACAGAAGATACTAGAAATGAAAGAGAACACAATATACTCACAAGATGAGCAATAACATCACAATCACTCCCGGTCCAAAACTTGTGATTAGGCATAAGTTTCCTAAGTTTCTCATGATTATAAATCTCTCCATTAACCTGCAAAATTTGACCACACAATTAATCATCAAATGAAATATCGACTAGTACTGCATGTCAGATCCTTCAAAAGTAGTACAACACAGGCACACACGACCATGATATTTCTGAAGAGTATGAGCAACAACAGTATAGACGAAACACTCACAGTAACAACAATCTTTTTGTCTTCATTAAACAGAGGTTGATCACCAGAAGCAGGATCGATAATAGCTAGACGTTGATGCGCCAAGTAAAAATCGCCATGTTGAAATATTCCACTCCAATCTGGTCCGCGATGCTTCAACCTATTGTTACCAAAATTATAATCTTCTTTAACATATATTTCGCATTTAAACGTCGAGAATTTCATCTCGAGATATTAATTCATATATAATTCCGATAAATTCTGAATCCATCCATGAAGTAGTCATGTCTAGACTTATATGACACAAAAATAACATGTTGTACTAACTTTAAGGAGTTTTCCACATCAACATCATAAAACAAGACATAGTGATGGTTAGTCCAAGAAAACTATGATAATCAATGTAGAGATTAAGGTCCCACCTTTAAAATAAATAATTTTAATGTATCCATCAAAAATTTATTATTTAATTTTATAATTCAGAAGTCCAAAAAATCATTGCCAAGTGCGCACTGGAATAAGTTGCATCAAAATAAATTCTACATCACTTTAACACACTAGGAATTTTTAATATTTCATTAAAAAAACTAGAAAAAAATGCAGAAAACATTAAATAAAGGATGCAAAACAGACATCTATGCAACGTAAAAACTCTACTAAGGACAAAACTCTACGGTTCAACTGAATTCATTTCATTACAAAAATAAAATTTTTTGAAGAATCCGCTCTAAATTTTAAATGCACGAATAATAAAACATATAAAATAAATTAATTTTTAATTTTTACCTTTAACAGTTAAACTTATACCTCACTGGGCATAAGTTCTTTACAAAAACTAAGTATAACTCACAAGATATCACGATACAAAAATATAAATCAACGCATAAGTCTCAATGACCCCTCGATAAACAAGATGCATGTCCACTTGAGTTACGATTTCGATACAATACAGTAGCTTTTGATTAAATCATATATCTATGTTAATAAATTCATGTAAAAATAAATAATTTATCCAGAACTCAATAAACAAAAATGAATCGTTATCGTAAAATTCAACATTTCATTATTATTAATAATAATAATAATAATAATAATAATAATAATAATAACAAATAAAAGAGAAAATTATTGCCTGCGGGAAAGCTCAAGAACTCGAACCCTTTTGGCCTGAGAATCATCTGAACATCCCAACAAAGCCAAAATTCCACACATGATGATTGATCAAATAATTAATATTGATATATAAAATTAACTTTAAAATGGACAATAATTTATTTTTTTTTTTGGATAGAGAGAAATTTTTTTGCAAGATTTTTGGAGAAAAGAACACGTAGTTTATTTGATTTGTAAAAGAAAATGATACAAAATGTGCTTGTGTTTGTGTGGCATGAACTAAAATGGCCACGAATTTATAGGCGTTTTCCCAAGACGCGGGCTAAATACGTCATTCTCATTAAGCGGCGACGTTTCCTTAGCCTTTTTTTGTGTCTAGATTCAGTATTTTTAATGGGGAACATAAATTTACGTGGAATATAAAAAGAATCTACTTAATTATAATGGATATTTTTTTTTTTAAAATATCATGATCTTTTTGATGGTCAAATGATATAAACATGAATCATATTATTCTTACGAGGAAGGTAAAAATTCCACTAAATGATAATAAATTTTTTTTTTTGGTTGTCATAATTTTCTTTTTTGAAAGTCAAATTGATATGAACTTTGACTAATATTTTATGATGTATTTTTTGATCATATTGATCTAAAAAAAAATTACTTCCTCCATCTCAAATTAATTAAATTTTTGAGGTTTTTTCAATGTTCAAAATAGTTAAATTGTTCAAAGTTCAAGAAGAATATTTGAAATTTTTCTCATATTTGCCCTTTCATCGTTTGAAATTTTATATTTTCCACAAGATAAAATTACACTACATATTTATGATTTCACAAAGGGCAATAGTGAAAAATATGATGTAAATTTTATCTTTAAATGTTTTCTTTTAATATGTGTGCATTATTTCACAAATTCAATTAATATGGGACAGAGGGAGTACAATTTATATTATTTTTCTTATAATTTTTTAGTTTTTGATTTTTTATTTTTAAAATATTGATTGATGTGATTTAATTTAGATTTGAAAATTAAGTCAAATTGACTTTCGAAAAGTGCAACATGGCAACTAAAGAGGAACAAAAAGAATAAGTTTGCTACTTCCGACCAGTGGCAGAGCCACTCTTTGGCAAAGGGTTCATCTCAATCCTTTTTGACAAAAATTATATTATATATGTATAATTAAAATTATTTTTTACCTACATATAATAAATATCGAACTCCGTTCAACTAATTTATGTGCTTATTTTTTTAAATTTAAACCCTCTTAATTAAAATTTTAACCTCATCATTACTTCTAACACTAGTTGAGGATATAATGAAAATAATCTCCCTAATCGCTAAACAATAAATATATGTACGTCATACCATTCTCTTCGAAATTCACTCGTAAAGTTACGGTGAATATGTTATAATTATTATATTTGCGTCTAAAATATTTCAAGTTGCTGACTCAGCTTGTGTCAGAATTTTTTAGATAGTCGGTGAATATTAAAAAATAATTTTAAAAAAAAAATCAGAAGTAGAACGTCATTATTGAATTAATAAATAATAATAAATATTAGTTCCTAATACGTCTTTTTTAGTATAATACTTAATTAATAGGTTGGAATCAACATTTAAAATCTTTTGAGTACAATTATGGTATATTCTGGGACCATTTTTTCATCACACGGGGTTGGTGTTATTTGAATTTTTTTCAAAAATTTTATATTCTGATAGTATTTTAAATTTTTCTATAAATTTTATCGAGAGGATAATATAAGATATTATTATTAATTATTATCATAATCAATTTCTATCGATTATTAACCACGTCAATAATGTGCCTAATTTTTGTTTTCAATCATTATCGATAATTATTTTCATCATAAATGTAACTATCATAACTTCACTGCACAATCACGCATATGAATCATCTCCACCAATCATTATTTGACAAACTATATATATCCATTCTTAACCCCCCCCCCCCAAAAAAAAAAAAAAAGAAAAATCTTCATTACAAATGATTAGTTTAATCTTCAACTATAATTGCTAATTTTTAGAAAAATCTTTAAGTTTAGTCAAAGTTTAATATATTGATAGCTTTTAAAATTTATGTATAAAATTTTATCTAGACAGTAATATGAGGTGTTATTATTAATATCATCCCAATAAATCTATATTGACTACTGACCACGTTAATAACAAGACCAACTTTTATTTTCAATCATTATTGAGAATTATCTTCATCGTAAATATAACTATTATCATATTTAATCACTATCATTGCACAATCACGTATACAAATTATCTCCACCAACCATTATTTGACAAGTTATATATATCTCCATAGTGAAGGATTAGTATAATCTTCAACTATAATTGTTATTTTCTAGAAACATCTCCGTCCCATTTTAATTATATGAAACAATGCACACATATTAAGAAAAATATTCAGAGACAAAATTTAAATAATACTTTTCACTATTACTTTTTGTGAAGTCATGAATATATAGTGTAATTTATTTCCTAGAAAATATAAAGTCCAACAAATAAAAGTGCAAATATGAAAAAGTTTCAAACATTGAACTTTGAATAATTCAATTACTTTAAACATTAAAAAATTCAAAAAAATTTGGAGGGAGAAAATATCTTCCAATGCATAAATGATTTTTTTTTTTTATAAAATCGTACAAATAAAAAGTAGTTCTAATGTGTACTTGATAATATGTTCTATTTATTTTTCAAAATTATAAATATCTTTATTTTATAATTAAATTATACAGTGTGTTTTTAGATTTAGATATTTAAATCTTAACCATACTTATTGTAAAATTAATTATCAGAAATTACCTCTATAAATGACCATCATGCACGTATAAGATTTTTTCAAAACTTATAAGATAAAGTCAAAAATATTAATTTCTTTTTTGTTTTATCCAAATATGGATTTTATCCAATCTGAGTCAGCAACAGTTATCTATATTCAACTCAATTATTAAAGTCAAATTTTCTCAACTGCGTCGATTTTTTCCTTATATTTTGCAAAAAAAATGTCCACGTGTCTACATTTGGTAGCTCCAAACAAGTCACTAATCTTATTGGTTATTTTATTTGGAATTTCATTCATAAAACGTCACTTCAAATTTTTTTACTTTAATTATTTCGAAAGTCTCCGTAAAATATGATGATGAAGTAATAAAAAGTATACCATATCATGAATTTTGTTTGCTTACGATAATAACAATAATGGTATAGATGGTGTAATGATCTAACTTGTTAGTGGTATTGTCGCTTTTAAACCTACGCCTGTATGACTTTAGTCAATGTGGACTTCTCATCTTAAGATGAGTTATTACATACACCCCTCTATGGACGACCCAACCAGCTAATGATATTGCCTATCTTGAGCTTAGTCCTGCACTACTTTAAAATATGTCACTAGTAGGTAAGACTTGTTTACTTATATACCTAGCATTTCTCTTGTATTTTACTGATGTTGGGCTTCTTATTTTAAGATGGGTTGTTATATACATCCCTTTGTGGACGATCCAACCTGGTAGTGATATTATCCGCCTCAAACCTAGGCTTGCACAACTTTAAAACGCGTTACTAGTAGATAAGACTTGTTTACTTATATACCCAATATCTCTCATTTGTTTTATCGGTATGAAACTTCTCATCTTAAGATAGATTGTTATAGATGAACCTTTAAGCTGAGATATTATCAGATTTATTAGAATTTAATATTCTTAATATAAAATATAGATTTATATTTATAAATGATTATTAACATTACAAGAAATTTTGGCTGTGTGATGAGTATAATGATGCTATTATTTTTTTTTTATTTTGTGTTAAGCTTATTAAAAATATATTAATAAATAATAATTGGCAAAAAGAATATACGTACATTTCCAATTTTCTTTGAAAATAATTTTTAAAACTTTTTAATAATTAAATATATAAAATTTATTTGAATCTATCTTTGTTTACAGATAAAAATTGACAACCTCCGCTAATAATTTTATAATTTTTAACAAATTAAAAATTTTTAACTTATGACTTTTAACTTATAAATCAAAAATAAAAAAGCAATCCAAATCGACTCTAAAAGTTTTGAAAATAAATTAACTACGATGACATAATTAAGCTTTGTGTATATGTGTATGTATAGTCAGATTGACACTGAAACTTTGCTTTATTTTGTTTTGAAGACTTTTAAAAATCAAGAACTACTTAGAAAATTGTTATATTTCTTTTTCTTATACACGTACCACAAGAGTTTTTCTGATGTGTCTAGAAAGATAATAAAAGAAAAATCAAAAGGTAGAACTAAAGCTAAGGGAACTTGTCATTTTCTTATATAAAATTAAAGGACGTTAACAAAGGTGGAATTGGTATTAATTTTATGAATTTTGAATCTTATAGTTAATGATGATTTTAAATAATAATAATAATTTATAATACTTCAAGTTTTTTTAACAAAGATTGGGTCGAAAAGTTAAAAAGGATTAAAAAATAAGTATAAAAATTATTTCGATGGAATTTTTGGTCAATAAAATTCAAAAGATAATTTTTTTTGGGCAAAGTTATTTAACCAGAAGAGTATGCGACAGGTCTGCGATGCAAACCTGCTCGGCTACCCCACTTAGTTTATTTACCCCCTTTGTTCATAAAACACACTTAGTGCATGTGTTTTATGTGTTGATGTAACGGGTCAGTCCGCTAGTGATATTGTACGCTTTGGACCTAGGCCCACACTGCATTAGAATATGTCACTAGTAGGTAAGACTTATTTACTTATATTGCCAACTTCTCTCTTGTGTTTTGCCGATATATGGACTTCTCATCTTAAGATGGGTTGTTACACACACTCTCTCTATGGACTCAGCGTCCTCGCTGAGGTTTACCCTACCGTATGGGATTCGCCGAGACTCGCCACTGAGGTTTATCCCGCCTCATTGGGATTCGCTTAAACTGAATTGAACTGTAGCCACATCGACAAGGCTGACACATGAGTGACTCTGATACTATTTGTAACAGCTTAGCCGGCTAATGATATTATCTATTTTACGCCCAGGCCTGCACGACTTTAAAAAGTATCACCAGTAGGTAAGACCTATTTACTTATATGTTTAGCATGTCACTTGTGTTTCAACATGTGAGACTTTTCATCCTAAGTGGGTTGCTACAGTTGATGACCCCTTTATTTATAAAGCACACTCAATGTATACGTTTAACGTGTTCTGTAAAAAATAAAAACTAAAATGGAACAACTCTGCATCGCGGACTTTCTCCATTATAGTACCCCATTTTTAATTTTAATCAAGTGCATTCCCGACTTTCTTCTACCTCTCTTCGATCAAAACCCCGTCATTTTGAAGGTTCAATAATAGTAATTCATGCCTATTCTTTCTCAAGCACACGTACATCTTTTAGATAAAGGGAGAAAAGGAGAAGACTAGGGTTGAACATGATCCTTTAGTTCTTTAAGAAATTTTCGTATTACAGGTATGTAACAAAAACAACATACAAAAGTCATTTCAAATTGTTGGCTTTTAGCACACGCAAGTGTATGTAGTCTAAATAAGTAATACAATGGTCTTTTTAAAGATCGGGATGTCGAACCCAAAGGACTTGATATAACTTGGTAATATTCCAACTTATTTTATTGATGAAAGATTTTGTATACAATTTAATTTTATGAACTGACTTGTAAAATATTGAAAAACTAAAAAGTAAGATTATACTTGAATGTATTCTTTTGATTAAATATCAAAGTAAATGAAATTTCGGGATTGTAACTTTCTTGGCGTCGAACTAGTTATCAAATATTATACTTATGTCCAAGTTGTTGATTGTTGATTCAAAAGGCTGAAATTACCAAAATAGGGTTGCACACCTTTTTTTAGCCTATTTTTAGTGTTTTCCTAACTATATCGTTGAGCGGGGATAGACAATCCAATAAAAATGCATTAACTATTCCATCCTTTATTTGGAATCAAGCAAGGTGTAGAGGTAGATGTCACAATTCTCCAATACACAAATCAACTTATTTTCATAAATCAAAGAAGCTCCTTACACTACCTATGTTCTTGGCATCGCAACATCTTTCGAATTCATGATACACATCAAATTCATTCTCAAGGTGATCAAATTTAAAAATGGAGATTTAAGGAGTATAAGAATAATCACAACTCATTCATAAATGTAAAAATTTCAACAACTAAAACATTGTCTAAGTTACAATCCCAGAAAATGATGAGTTTAGCAACTCATCTCAAAATTACAAGCCAAAAACATGATCAAACTCATAATCAAAACAATAAAATGAAAGATAAAAACTAACTAAAAGGTTGAAGAACTTGTATTTCTTCTTCCTTCCGAGAACTTTCGTACAACAAAGATAAGATGAGGACAGAATGATTAATTACAACTAAGGTGGGATAATTTATAGCACTAAAAATTTCTGAAAATCTAACTTTTTCCAACTTTTGCTCAAGTCCGCGTCGTGGAATTAGCTTATTTTTGTGCTCACTTGCTAATTTATATTGACTGACTTAGAGAGCATTATTTAACATTGATCCGCAATTTTTTAATTGGTCCGCAATGAGGACTTGGATGCGGATCAAGTGTTTAATCATTTTTCTTCACTGTGCACCTTGTTGAAGTCTCCACTTAGTTCTTGTATCATTCCGAAGCAACTTTTTCTAGTACAGATTCATGAAAACCACAACAACTTGGTGCAATTTGTCTAACATTAGCAAAATACATACAATAATTATAAAAAGACTTGAAACATTATGATTTGTCTTTCGAATGTCACTTTATTTATGGAACTTTTGACTAGTTAGGCGTATTTTATACGCCTAAGATCACAAATCTATTTTCATACCTATGGATTAAAAGTTCCACCCAAATTAAAGAATGAATTGAGTTCAAGTCTCCCTCTCGTTTTGAGTAAATTATTTTATATGTATATGCTATCTCTTTAAAGTGAATTATTGTATTATTTTACCTTATTATCAAATTAAGTTATGAATGCCAGATACTATGTTGTATTTATTTAGAACTCTAAAGACTTTAAAGTTGAATTAAATTAAAGAAGTATCTTGAGTTGGGTTCAAAAAGTATCTTGAGTTGTAATTTTAGCATGAGTTGTAGAAGAAGCCTATCTATTGTATTTTGATCATGCATATGATTACCTCTGTATAATGATTTTGAAATTTAGTTGAGAAATACGTTATTACTTATGTCTTCATTGAGTTGAGACTCCATTTTTCTAAAGATAAGTGAAAAGTAGACAAAGTCAACGTTGGGCTAAGATCCATAAGTTTGAATGAGTATTTGAAGTAATTTCACTCTTAAGTTATGAGCATATAAATAATTTTGGGACTAGTATTGAGAATCAATATGTGTAAGTATAATAATAATTCGAAATGATAAATTATGGAGCTAGCGTAGGATAGAATCGTACCAACAAATGTACAACTCCTCATATGCCTCTGAGATGGACAAGTTAGATAGATTCATAAGTTAAGTTTCGTCCCTTATCCTAGCAAGTCATTTGATGACTCTGGCAATGTGGATAAGGTATTGTATTATCACGAGGCTCATAGTTGTGATTTTCAGTTAGAGAAACTCCCCAAGTTAAAGTATATATTATTTTCATATAGAGAGAGTTACATGTATTTATGCATTACACCAGATATTTTACTTACATTGCATTGTTTCTATTACTGTGTTATTTCTGAGTTAAGCTTTGAGTTGAGATTTATTTTAGCAGAGCATTTGAGTATTTTAATTTTTATTCATTGAGTTGCATTTATTAACGCATTAAAACAGTATTTTATTTATAATGCACTACTTCTGTTGCTAAGTTATTTTGAGTTAGATCTTTGAGTTGAGCATCCTATTTTGAGTACATGTTTTGACCATTTTACATATGATACACTTCATGTACTGACACTCTTTGGCGCTACATTGTTTTATGATGCACATTTGAGTTCTCCGAACAGCAACAACAAAAGTTTCAATAGGACATCTTCCCATCAGCAGTTGGTGAGACCTCCTCATTTTCAGAGGGCTCTAGTTAATTAGTCCAGTCTATTTACTTTGTAGTCAGGTAATCATGAGTTTTGTTGCGACACCTATCTTTAGTTTGTTGAGGCTTCATATATAGTCAAAGCTAGTGAGCCAATTCAATTTTTTGTATTCAAATATTTTAGACATTATTATTATTATTAGCACTGCAAGTATTTACATTATTAGCTTATATAGACATTTGTATGAAGTTTACTTAAATATCTTAAACTTAAAGTTCACTTAGTTAAGCTTCCACATATTTGTTGAATCTCAAATTTAGTAATAAGTCAAGCCAAGTGATTTGCTTGAGGTCTAAAATAATTTTGGAGTGTTAATCACATCCAGGATATAGTCTCGAGACATGACATAATTGAGTTTTGAATTTAATATTAATATATATTTATATAAATTTATTAACACAAATATATTACTCTATTTAAATAAAATGTATTGAATTCGATCAAATCAGCATGTGAACTTCTAACTTCGCGCAATGATAACAATATATTGGGATCAAAACTGACTGGGGAGTGTCAGGATGGTAATGGTGGGAGGTAGGGTAGAACGCTTAGGTGATCGACTTAGATCATTTATTAGTCAATATCAAAATTAAATTTATTTAATCATGTGTTAGAATTAGTAAAACTAATCAAATCAAATATAATATATATTTGTTTATGTGATTGTTCGAATTTTTGATTGGTTGTTCTATTATTAATATCATACATGAAATTAAAATTAAAAAATAAGGTACGAAAGCAAGAAAAATAAATCAGTTAGCAAACAGACATATGCTAATATCATCCGCTATAATATAATTTATTTTTTTCCTTTCTAGCTAAGTCTTCACTAATAATGGACAAATAAAATCAAATTTAAATAATAAAAAAAAGACAACAACTGAATATCATGCCTCCAAATTTTTGTCTATCAATTTTTTACAAATAAAATAATGTCTAATACGTCACTATGAAATACATTTTATTTTTAAAAAAATTATATTATTTTAATATTTAATTCAAATAATAACTTATTTTAATTAAAAATTCATTAAAAATATCAACAATACTTTTATATTTGGAAAAGTACTAAAAAGAAATCTATAATTAAAGGGCTTTTTGCATTGATAACAAGCCATGGACCAATTCTTGTTCTATGCATAGGAAACTAGGCACTATTGCTCCAATTTGATTATGTCATGAAAATAGGAATAATCTTACTACTTTTATTCAAACAAAAAACAACAAAAGAGATTCTTTGTTATTCATGTAAACTTTATAGTATGTGTGACTGATTTTGATGTACTCATATAATACAAATTTAATAAGCATTAATTTAATTAAGTTCTTTTTTTTTAATTAATAAAGATCCTTTCATATGCACAAAAGGTTATATCCCCTTTGTAGTCGTCTCCTTCACACCTACTCCTTATGCAAAAAACTATCTTTGTAATGTTTGGTATCTACATTTATATTCTATTCAATTTGAATTCGTATCGAAAAGTCTCATGTTGAAGGATAAAATGTTTTAAACTCGAGATCTTTAATTAAAAATGAAAAAATACTTATAACTTCATCTATCCACAATAATCTTTTATCACGCCCCGAGTCTACCCCTAGACATGACTGATACATGAGAACCATCGCTGGTCCCCAAGCGAATCCTTGGTCCGACTGACTTACTCAATTGAAAACTTTACATGCATGTAGAAGCTTTACAAGATGAACCTTTTTAAAAAATATATAGCAAAACTCAAGAGTCTCAATCATGCTTATACAAAATAAAAAAAAAAATATCTCTTAACACATTAGAAATAATGCTTGATATGTCTGGAAAAAAGACTAGACTGACTCACTAACCCTGTCCATGAAACCTCTACTAAACTGAGATAGGTGCTGCAATAAAACCCATGGCTACCTGACCGTAAATTAAAATACCATAGATTAAACTGGCTAGAATCCCCTGAAAGCAAAGAGGACTCACCAACTGCCTCTAAAAAGCTGTCATACTGAATATTTGCTATCATGTGGATATCTGAATCTGCATCATAAAACGATGCAACGCCAAATGCGTCAGTACGTGAAATGTACGGTATGTAAAATAGTCAAAGCGGAAACTCAGGGTAGGCAATACTTTTAAGGTAAATACAACATATCTCAGTATAAAAAGCATAAGTAATAGATGCAATACATGCTGAAAATATAACATATACTGAAAGTATAAATGTAAAACTAACTTGCTTTAGCTTGGGGAGTTTCTCTAACTGACAACCACCACTATGAGCTTCGTGGTGATACGTCTTGCCACGCTGCCAGAGTCATCCCGTACTTTGCCGAGGTAAGGGACGAAAAACTAAAGGAGTGGATCCATTCCAAAACTAGGTCATCTCAGTGGCAAGTCAGGAATTGTCTTCTGGTACAATCCTATCCTACGGTGGCTACATAGTTTATGAGTTCAAGTTATGATTACTCTCACTCATATCGGTGTTCAATGCTATTCCCAAAATAACTTTTATAACGTTCATAACTTCAAGAATAAGACTTCTCAAAATGGCTTTATAATCTTTTGGGACTTAGCCCAACTTTAGCTTTTCTCAAACTTTGCTTAACTCAACTCTTTTCTTTTATCTAAAAGTTGTATCAATACAAGGTGTTTCAACATGATCTTTATTTCTTAGATATCTTGCAAACACAAGAGCTTCAAATACTTCTTAAACTTAACTCAAAACTGTAAACGTTAAAACTTTTCATGAAATAGATATAGGGTTCTCATAATTTCAACCATAGTTGTAAATCTTATCTCAATATCTTAATTTAATAATAAAATAAACAAGAGTCATGATACTTATCAAGAAATTATGCATGAACAGTACTTTAATGAACTTGGCTAGTAATAAAGGGAACTTTGATCTCAACTTGTAATTGATATCTTAGGTGGAAACTAGCGATTTAAGTTTCTAAAATAGTAGTAAAATAACTTTTGGAGAGCCTTACATACCTACGGAATCAACTTCTTGGAAGAATTGGGGAGGATTCTTGAAAGCCCTAACCTTGCCCTAGAGTATACGCTTGAATTTTTAGAAGACTATTCTAATGTTAAAGAGGTGAGATCATACGTTTTAGGAATTTATCGGGTGAAAACCGATGTACTTAAGGCTTAAGAAGGGTGAGAAAAGTTGGAACTACCCTTTCTTAAAATAAAAAGAAGAAAATTTCACCCCGTACACCACGTCCCCGTCGCGCCAGGGGCACGGACATGTGTATTTCACTACCATTTGAAATTTCTGATTTTCCATAAAAAATAATAAATAAATAAATAAAACATTAAGTGTGGTTCCGCGTCCCAGGCGCGTCGCGCCCTGGGCGCAGACCCTCACTGTCCAGAAAATTTTTTGGAAAATTGTTTTCCAACTCGGTTGCTCTAAAATCGGGTTTAAACCATTTTCCCATTTAATTTTTCGCGCTGATCGCAAATCCGGTCTCGAATTTACAAATGAAGCATGGGAAGACATGTTATGCGCACGATTCCATTCTAGGAGTATTTCGGTAATTTCACAAGTGTTACATCTTTGTTGATTTTTAAAATGTTTATGTTATATATATATAAAAACTACTCGGTTTGAAAATATTATAAATTAAACATCAACTTAGAATCATAAGAAGTTTTTTTAAATATATTAATCAAAATTGTGATAATAAGTCCATATTACTTGTGAAACTAATTAATCTAGTCATAATGATAGCAATATATGTAAATGTTTATTGACTATATTATTATTTTTTTGACATCACCTCGTGTATAACTAAAATTCAGTATTAAAATTATTAAAAGTAAATCAAATTAAATATAATATATATTTATCAATTTCAATGTTATTGATTTTGATTGTTTTTTCAATTATTAATATCATTTACGATTTTTTAAAAAAAAAAGGATGAGAAAGGAAAAAACAGTAAGCAAATAAATACTTATCAACATATGTCGCTATAATAATAATAATAATGTATTTTTTTTCTTTCTAGATGAGTGTTCATCAATAAAGTAATCTACTCATGATGATAGCTATATATGTAAATATTTATTAACTATCGATGTTGCATTCTCAAGTTTTTTTTTTTTTTGGGTGTGTGACATCATCTCATGTGTAAATTCCAAAAGTGTTTTAAGTAATCAAATTTTCTTATAGAAACAATTAGAAATTTGCTTGTGTGGAATGAATCAAAATATCCATGAATTTATAAGCGTTATTTTTAACTTTTAGCGTGAAACATAAATTTATGTAAAATATAAAAATCTATTAAAATATAATAAACGTGCCTTAAGATTTTTTTTTTTGGATGTGTCTGGAAAGCTTATGAAAGAAAAATCATAAAAAAAAGGGATAATTAATGACGATTTTATGGATTTTGAATGTTATAATGATGATTGTAAGTAATAATAATTGAATTCTAATATA
>JAABOM020000096.1:1689944-1710128 GCA_011800125.2 Solanum clarkiae
CTTCGTACCTTTCCGGCATAAACCGTATATAAATACAAAATAAAAAATTAAGATAACAATACGATCACATTAAATTGACCATGACACAAAATATAATTTTTTTATCATTATTGAATAATAAATTTAACAATACAATATAATATAATTTAAGTATTAATCAAAATAAACGTCGTACTTAATATAACAATCATCCAAACAAGTAGGAAATGTACTTGTTTTAATATAGGCAAAAAAACAATCAATACACTTATACCTATTAAAGGAAAAATACTAAAATTTCAATCCAAGAATCAAAAGGACTACCTAGGACTAGGAATAAATAAATTGTTGCAACCTTAAAATGCCCCCAAATATTGACCCAAAAATCATCCACGTCACCATTTTTTCTTAGTGGGACCCACTTAATGCCACGCAATACTAGCTATTCACTTGTCTCCCATAAAATATAAAATTTCCCAACTCAGAAAACTCATTCAAAAGAAAAACCCTAAGTGAACCCTTTTCGCCTCCATTTCGTTCAATCAAGAAATCAAAGTGTATGTGTAATTCATATGCTTTTTTCAGTGCCCCTTTTCACTGTTTTTGTTAAATTTCTTTGTTTTTCTGTGTTGTTTCAGCTTGACCCATTGTTGATAACCATGTCGGATGACGAGAGAGAAGAGAAGGAGTTGGATCTGACAAGTCCTGAGGTTGTTACTAAGTACAAGAGTGCTGCTGAAATCGTCAACAGTTAATATTCTATAACCCCTTTTGCTTCTTTTTTTTTTTTGTTTTTTTTTTTGTTTTTGGGTGTGTTAAAAATAGAATCTTTACTTGTTTTCTGTATACCCCTTTTTGATTTTTGGATTGAAAATCGGTCAACAGTTAATGTTCTGCACAACCCCTTTTGTTCTTTATCTCATTCGTTTTGGTGATTTCTGCTTCATTGCTTGTTATGTATAGAATCCTTACATGTTTCCTGTATACCCCTGTTGATTATTGGATTGAAAATCGTTCCGCCGAAGATGGGGTTTCTCTATTTGGGGTTTATCTGATAACTGAAAATCACTACTGATGTTAGAAACTTTTGTATTTCCTCCATTTCAATTTGTTTGATTGGTTTTAACTTGGCACTAGGTTTAAGAAAGTTTGAGTCTCGTGGTCTTTTGTTTAAAGATGGTATCCTAAATGTCATTTAATTTAGTGGACTTAAACGCGCCATTTGGGCAATAAGAAAATTAAAGAGTTTCCAATCAAAGGTAAGTATGACTATTTTACCATAATACCCATGTTAATAGTCTTACGTTTTGAGAAATGATTTTGGGCATAAATAATTAATGTTGAGGCTAAAATAATTGCTTTTTTTAAATTATGTTAAATGTGACAAGTAAAAGTGAGCTAATGGAGTAAGAGACACTCTTTTTTAAACGGACTGAAAAGGTAAGCAAGACAAACAAATTGAAACTGAAGGAGTAAATGAACTAGCTTGGTTTTCCACAAATCGTATTTTATCAAGAAAAAAGAGAAGAAAATGAACAGCTTGTACTCAAATAGTAATGATATAATATAAGATGTAACAAAGAAGGTGTTGAATTTTAATACTTTGCTATTAATTTTGCAGAGGCTCTGCAGTTGGTGGTGGCTGAGTGCAAGCCAAAAGCAAAGATAGTTGATCTTTGTGAAAAAGGAGATGCCTTTATCAAGGAGTATGATCTTTGCTCGTTTTAATTTTTCTCAATAGACTATGTATTTCAGAATTGGTGACATATGTGATATATAGAGGTCAATTTCATGAGTAAATTCTGGTACAGGCAAACAGGGAATATGTACAAGAATGTGAAGAAGAAAATCGAGAGGGGTGTGGCATTCCCAACCTGCATTTCAGTTAACAATACCGTATGCCATTTTTCTCCACTGGCTAGTGATGAGACAGTATTGGAAGAAGGTGATATGGTGAAAATGTAAGTAATAGTTTAGAGCACTTTGAGGTGATTCATTTCTTGCCATGATTGTGCGTGGTAGGTAGGAAAGAGAAGTATGAAATTTGACCGAGCTCAAAATTGAAGAACTGTTTATTATGTGGCTAAACTTTTCTTCCCCCTCTCAATCCGAACATGAAGTTTCCTTTTGATACTTAACTCTCTTTTATTGTATTGTGGAATCAGATAAGCGTTATGATTGTGGAATCAGATAAGCTTTATGATTACTTTTTTGCAGTGATATGGGGTGTCATATAGATGGCTTTATTGCTGTTGTTGCTCATACACATGTGCTCCAGGGAGGACCTGTTACCGGTAGAGCTGCTGATGTTATAGCGGCTGCTAATACAGCTGCTGAAGTTGCTCTGAGGCTTGTAAGACCAGGAAGGAAGGTAATTGTTTAATCTGTATCTCTGTTTATTCTGGAATGGTAGGATATTAGTTCTATAATGGAAGATACTGGAAGAAGTTATCTTGCATCAAGTTGTGCTTTTCAAAGTTCAGCTACCACCACTGATATGTATATGGCTCGCAATGACAATTATCGTTGCCTGGTGAAGACCACGAGTATTAACGCCAGTCAAGTCTCGGTTGCTAAACATTAGTTCTATGTTTTGCCTGAAAATACTGTTATCTATTGTTCTAAAGTGATGAGCTTAGTTTGTCTTTTGAAAGGATTGATTTTCGAGTTGTACATCAAAGAGTTCTGGGTATGAGAAAGTACATTACATAGAATAATTGTGGTTTATATGTGGGTAAGGGCATTGTATTACCAGTTTGTATGGATATGGATGAACCACAGTTATGCCTTGCTGATGGCCTAAGCTTGAGATCCAAGTTGACGATTTCTCTGCGGGTATAAAGTAGTCTCCTCTGTTTTTCCAAAAGATTAGGTATAGCAAAATAATATGTCATGATAATTCTTTTTCTGCTAACCTGTACATAACCCCGTGCATTTATGATAAATAACTGAACTTTTGGATCAGAACTTCATTCCAACAATTGTTAAATAATCCAAAAATATATTGAAATCTGTGAACAACTAGGAAGTATTGAAAACACTATGAAGCTGACATGATATAGATTTCCTGGCTAATACCCAAAACAAATAGTGGATCTAATGTCTAACTGAAATAGAAAGAAAATCCATAGTCAAAGGCAGAGTTCACCAATCTATGAATGTTCGTAGTGTGCTCACTTATGAAATCTGTGTCTACATTAGGTTCCACAGAGAGAACTCCAGTACACCACTAATAGTAGTCAGTGAGTCTTAACATTCTCCTCAAAGTCAGAATGTCATCTTGAATCAAAAAATGCAGGTAATGAAGGGATAAGAGAGGAATCAAGTCATAATTAATCCTTAAGTATTTTACCACGAGAAGCAAGAAAACAATCACTAAAACTTATTACTTAATTAGTTCATTAAGTCATACTTTCACTTTATTTTAAGTTGTTTCAGTCGATTAAACTTTTTGTGTGCCCCATTAGTAACCCTCCATAACCCTCCACATGGCTACTCGTGGCCTTTTATATGACCACTGAATCTTCTGTGCCTTGTTATGGCAATATTAGCAACCTTTTGTATTGCTTCTTGTGACCCTTTATATAGCCGCAATTCATGTTGTGTTCTCATTGTGGCACAGTTAGTAACCGCTTTTATGGTTTCTTGTAACCTTTTGTATGGTTACGATTAATGTTATCCTCGTTATGACAAATTTACCCTTTTTTTGGTTTCTTGTGACCCCCTCCTTATTTGGTTACCATTTAAAAAGTTTCAACATTTTAACTTTATCATAATCATAACAACCAATAGTTATATCACAGAATTTAGCATTTAGAATCACAACAGCACTATTTCTTTGGTTGTATTCCTCCTTATTAGTCAGTTGTAGACAGGTTGATGAATCACTGGTCAACATGAAAGGATTAGCTAGTTGGCAACATGCGTACGCAATTAAGTATTGCATTCGTCTACCAAATACAACAACAACAACAACAACAACATTACCCCAATGCCTCAAAGGCTCCCGCTCATTCGGGGTAAGGGGGGGTTGGATGTACGCAGCCTGACCCCTATGTTTAAAAACATAGCGCGACTGTTTCCGGATGATCCATGATGAGCGTCGAAAGTTGCATTGACTAACTGCTACTTCACAATTGAAAGAAGCGCAGACAGTTTAAAGAGCTATTTTGCTTTATTCCATCATACCCCAAAGCCATTCCTCTACCAAATAAGGTACATTATTGCTTGGTCACGTGGATAAACATAGAAGGAAACATAGAGCACTTGATAGACTCATTTGGCGATAAGCAATGTGACCTCACTCATTCCAAGTAAACTCACTTTAACCTTAAGAAAATTTAATCAAACCCTTTATTGGTATGGCTTTGTAAGGAAAGAACTTTAGTAAGAACCAAGTCTTAGCTCACTCCAAAATTCTTTACTAGAAAGGATAATTTCTGCACTTGCCAACAACTACTAGTAACTCAATCTACATATAATGAAATCAATATTAATCTTAATCTCAAGAAAATTAAATTTCGCCAAATTCAACTTTTGGCTAAACAACCCAAGGTTCTTAATTTCCAAGGTTGTAAGAGATCTCATCTCATAGGAGTGTTTCAACTTCATTAATACATCAATTTACTTATAATAAATCTTACTTCTCATATAGCCATTTTCAAGAAACTAACAATTTTCCCCAAATTTCTATACTTCAAGTTGGCGGAGGATCCTGGATTTGGAAGCTTTGGGTGCCGCACTGCTTTGAATAGTAACGTATGTAGCACAATATTCACAGAGGAAGATTATACTTAATATGTATTAGCAAATTTTTACACAAGATTTAAACTTGTGTAGTTGTTTTAAAGGTTTTAGTTAGAAGAGGTCTAGGGTTCGATTCTTCTTTTCCAGAATTTTTTAACAATAAATTAGCTGCAAAAGGATGTACGCATGATAAAAAACAGTTTCAAGAAAATTTACCCTCGAACATGCGTCCCCAGGTGTTAAATCTGAGCTTTAACCACTAGCATGACGAGGCTCATTGTTTCTCTAGGTGCCATGGTTGATATTTATTTGTTTTTATATATAACAATAAATTAACTACAAGAAATTTTACGCATGATTAAAAAATAATTTCAAGAAAATTTACCCGACAAGGCTCGAACATGCGTCCCCAAGGTGTTGAACTTGAGCTTAAACTACTTCCGTCACGAGGCTCATTGGTTCTTTGTGTGCCATGGTTAATATTTGTACATTTCCTTTTTTTTTATATATATATATATATATATGTCCTCCTTGGTCGAGCTCGTCGAACCAGGCTTGCCTTGTGCGAGTGACCTCTCTTATGTGGTTTGTGAGCTATTGCATAGGAGCGGGGGTTTATCCACTGCTGCTTCAAGTCAAATTCAGTTGATAGTGTAATTTAATTATTTAGGTTAAATACTGCACCTTAAGCATTAAATATAAACCTCAATCTCAATAAGTAGAAAGAAATTACAAGTATAGAGTAAATGGGTTACCTTGAAGGTACATTGATGGTGATCTCTGGCTTTATGCTATGGAATCCTTGATCTAGCGATGATAGACAGTAGCAACATTTACTAGGCCGACTTTTCACTTTCGGTGCCACACCATGTCGAAACAACATGGGGTCAAGGATTGGTACTCAATCTGGTCACCCGATTTTGGGTACTTTTTGACCAAAAGTCGACGGGGAAATGCGGGTACAGATTCAATGAGTTTTGTAATCAAAATAAAAGTCAAGGTGGAATTGAAAATGAAATATCTTATATATGGAAATTTCTCTCCGACTCATTTTCCTTTTATCTCCTTTCAAGATTCTCCTCTTGGCCAATGTTTTCTCCTCAAGTTTTGCACCTATTTTCTCCTTAAGCCTCGTAGATTACTTGGGTTTGATTATTAATTCCACCCAGATGGAAACTTCAAGGTTGTATTGAGGATTTCAGTGATCTCCCCAAAAAATCAGACCCAATCTCTCACCAACCTATAATTATTCTTTGAAAACGAAACCCCAAATAGCCCCCGGAGCCTAACTCAAGTAGAAAGGGTTGAGAATTTGTGGCTGAGGTCACAGGTTCAAGCTCCACACCATGCAAAGCAATGCTTGGTATTTAAGTGGAGAAGGGTAGAGGGGTTGACTCATTATCCACCGAATTTAGAAGGTTGTGGTTGGTCCAAAGGTGGCCACAGATGGATTTCTCAGTTATCAAGGGAAAAAACCCCCAAAATATCCAAAATCGTTTGCAAAACCAAACTGTTCCTTAGTCTGAACTCCAAATGCCCACTTGGAGGATGTTTATTACCATCTTTCCCAGTCTGTTATTGCTAGGAAAGTGGATTTGAAATTCAAGCTCGCACAAGCATCCATGTGAAATTTGAAGACTTCTGGATCAATTCGAAATTTGCTTAAAATGAAGAAGTGGGATCATATAGCCAACCCCAACTTGTCTGAGATTGGGGCTTAGTTGGTGGTGTTCATTGTTTCGAGTTAATTGTTAAATGTCTTTTGCTGCTATCACCTATTCCTAGATAGCATGCTTTTTGTCTTAAGAATTGTTGTTTTGAAAGTTCATCGCAATAGTTCTCTTTATAGTGTTACCAGTTTCATACTTATAGTGCTCCAAAGGTTTCTGTGTCATTTTTGTTACTAAGATTCTTTGATGTTGCAGAACTCGGATGTAACAGAAGCTATTCAGAAAGTTGCTGCAGCATATGACTGCAAGATCGTTGAGGGTGTTCTGAGCCATCAAATGAAGCAATTTGTGATTGATGGAAACAAAGTTGTGCTAAGTGTGTCCAATCCTGATACCAGAGTAGATGATGCAGAATTTGAGGAGAATGAGGTTTATTCAATTGACATTGTTACAAGCACCGGTGAAGGAAAGGTAAATACTGAAACTTTGAAGCCCAAATCACATGGAAACCCAAATCACAAATGTTTACTTTCTTGTGCCATCCAAAATCTTTGCAGCCAAAGTTGTTGGACGAGAAACAAACAACCATCTACAAGAGAGCTGTAGATAAAAGCTACAACCTGAAGATGAAAGCATCAAGGTTTATCTTCAGTGAAATCAGTCAGAAGTTCCCTATCATGCCATTTACAGCAAGGTCATCTTGATTTAAAATGTTTTCATTATGAACAATGTGCGTAAAAAATGTATTTGTTTTATAATTATAATGCTGTATCCTTGTTCTGCATAACTTGAACAGGGATTTGGAGGAGAAAAGAGCTCGTTTGGGACTAGTTGAATGTGTCAACCATGATCTGTTGCAGCCATATCCTGTTCTACATGAGAAACCTGGTCCGTAATATTTTAGCCCTGTTCTATAACCTAACACAATGCTTAAGGAGCGTCATTCTTTTTCTGTATTTCATCAGGAATGTCATTTTCCAGATAATATCACTTGTATATAATTTTTTTTTCTTATAACGATATGCAGGTGATTTGGTTGCTCACATCAAATTCACAGTGCTGTTGATGCCCAACGGGTCAGATAGGATCACATCTCATGCTATCCAGGAGCTGGCACCTGCAAAGACATTAGATGATCAACCTGAAATCAAGGCCTGGCTAGCCCTTCCTGTAAAGACTAAGAAGAAAGGTGGCGGCAAGAAAAAGAAAGGTAATTTCAACACAAAGCATTTGAAAAATAACTGAAGTAATGTAATGTTTAATTCTTCGTCAAACAAGTGCAAATATAAAATTGCAGAACAATGATTGATGATATAAGAATGACTACTTTCAATGTAAGAAAAGTATCCTACATAGGTGTGATATCAATGAGTTGAGACTGGGTTTCGGTCATGTTAGTTTGTTACCTTAGGTCTAGTCTTTTGTAGGAGCTTGCCTTATCAGAAATTTATATATAGAGAACATCTCTAGTCGCCTTACCTTAGGATTGAGGCGTTCTTGTAGTGATGGTTGATTCTCGGAATTCTTATGATCACTGTCTTTTGACTAGCAGGCAAGAAAGGTGAGAAGGAAGAGTCGTCTCAAGCTGAGCCTATGGAAGGAGAACCAAAAGTTGCTGAATCTTGATTTCAATTCCAAGAACTATTTGGTTCTTTGTTATATTTAATGTGGATTATTGAGGTTGTTTCGAATCTTTCTTGCGGCCTTTCCCTATATACAAGAAAGGGCAATGGGCAGTAGTTGTTGTCCTTTGTCCTGAGACTTTTGTTACATGGGGTTTCCAATGCTATAATGCTCTATTATTCAAACCTTCAATTTAAGTGTTCTGTACTCTTGTTATTTTTGAACTAGGATAGATGAGAATCGCCTCCTGGCCGTGGCATAGTGGTCACTGAAATGAATGGGACCATTCCATTGTTTGAGCGGTGGCCTATAGTGCCTTGAGTTCTTCTCGGGCTTACAGTTCAGGACCAAGCTCCTTGGTTCAGCCATCCCCACAAGAGAACTCTCCGGTGAAGACTCCAACTCTCAATCGAGGTTAGAATCACCAGGTGTTCGACTTTGGTGGGCAGAGTTATTTGGTATCCATATTATCATTATTTCTCATGACCATGGCATTGTTTCAATTGAGGATAGAATCATCAGGTGTCGAACTTTGAAGGACAGAGTTATCCGATTCCTATGTTGTCGTTATTCCTCATCTCTTCCAGAGATGGAACAAACTTACAAGTAATGCAATACAACATACTTCTCTACTATGAATAGGTTCCCATAGAAAACAATAAGTGAATGCAACATATTCAATGGGTTTCACAAGTGGGTTTGAGAAAGGTAGAACCATGTGATTGGTTTTAGTAAGAGGCAAGAGTCACTAGGCGATGAACTTTAATTGGTAGAGTTATTTGAAAAACTCGTTGTAGAAAACACTAAGAGAATACAACATATTTAATGTCATTCTTCGAAATGTACATTTATACGACATAGTATGATTTTTACATTTGCAACTAAATTATATTTACTAAACTACAGTAACAACAATAATAACGGTAGTAAGTCAATTAATAATACTAGTAACAATATCTAAAGGTGTGACTAATAATTGAATGAGTTAGTCTCAAAATTCAAATGATATCGAATAACACATGTAGAGGGATTGAGTTAGATACTAATGAGAGAAAGTTTTCTAAACTTAGCCTAAAGAAATTGGGTCATAAATAAGAATATTTTTTTAGCCCACAAATTTTCATCAAATGAGTAACAAAAATAAAAATTAAAAATCATCATATAAATGTACATTTCGAAGTCGTAGCACTTTATGCGCATAGGATAAACTCTCACTACATAATAGTCCATAAAACATACAGAAAATATAAATTGCACTAAGCAAGTTCCATGCGATCAATGACGGAGCTAGAATTTCAATTAAGAGAGTTCAAAATCTGAAAAAAGTAAGCACACGAATTAGTCGAAAGAGGTTTGACACCTCTTGTGTATAAATTATTTTTTTTAATTATGTATAAGTATTATGACTTTCGATCGAAGGGGATTAGGATGAACTTTTCATTGAAGAAAAAAATAATTTGGTAATAGTATTTTGAGCTATTTATTTACTCTTTTTATAAAACCCTAAAAGAATTGGTATATAAATCCATTGGTCTGTCAACATACTTCCACTCTAATTCAAACCTCATTGATACACTACAAATGGCGACCACTGAGCCTAAGCACGAGCACCGTGAAGAGGAAGAAGAAGCTGCCGGAGCCGATGACGAAGATACCGGAGCTCAGGTGGCTCCAATTGTCAGACTCGAAGAAGTTGCTGTATCAACTGGTGAGGAAAATGAAGATCCCCTCATTGATTTGTAATTTTCTTTCTTACTCTCATATTACTGGTTATTACTTTTCAATTCATCCAGTTATAGGGTTAAATTGATCAAATCTGTAATATACAGTTGAAGTTAGTTGCGCAATTTGTTCAAATAATGTCACTTCGCAGAAAGAGAATGATGGATTACAAGTGTCACTGCTGTTAGTTTTCCGATACTATGGTTTGTTTAATAGCCCTACAACGACAACTACAAAAACCCCCGGTGTAATCACACAAGTAGGGTATGAGGAGGGTACTTACTCTACTGCTACCTTGTCAAATAAAGCATTTTCCATAATTGAAGCACAAAATTATAGGTAATAATCAAAATCGAAGAATCAAAAGAAACTATGAGAATAGAGCATACCACGGTTAAGAAAGAAGGTCCAAGTACTACCATGAATCCTATCCTGCAGGAAAGCGAGAGAACGCTGAATTATTAATTAACCTTTTTAGCCTAATCTGCAACCTCTACACCTTCCTATCTAAGATCATGTCCTTGATAAGCTAAAGATGTGTCATGTCCTATTAAATAACCCAATGTTCTAATCTGTGGTTGTATGTGCTCCCGCTTTTTGGAAAAAATGCAAATGTTTGGATTACAATTGTCACTGCAGTTAGTTTTCCTTGAGAATTTCTTTATTTTCTATCCACTAATCCATTTCAAGGTTTAGTTAATTACCAATTATTCAAATCCCGACGAATGGTAGGTTCAGAATATGGGCGTCGATGAAGTTAATTAATTTTTTTCAACCCTGTTTATTGCTTTCCTTAGTGATACAATTCTGGGGTTAACTAATTACCCAATTGGTCAAACCTATCATTTTAAATATTCCGTCCGATGGAGGTCTCGGAGCACAAGTGTCAAATGCAGTCAATTTTCTGTGTAAATCTGTTCATTGCTTGTCCATTCATCCACCTCCGGGTTTAATTAATGACTTATATTTTCTTATATTCTGTTTTTAATGCTATCAAATAAAGATGGTGGGTTCAGAGTAGGAGTGTAAATGCAGTTAATTTCTTGTGTGATTTCGGATATGATTTTCTTGGAATAAATTTGCAGGAAAGCCAAGCTTTATAGGTTTGATAAAGATGGGAATCAGTGGAAAGAGAGAGGCACTGGAACTGTGAAACTATTGAAGCATAAGGAAACTGGCAAAGTTCGCCTTGTAATGCGCCAATCTAAGACCCTTAAGATCTGCGCCAACCACCTTGGTCTGTATTTCAAAAGAAATTTAATTTTGGGGTTCTTATTAATATATCAATATTTGATGTCAATTCCTGCTAGAGAATTTTGCCAAGGGTAAAGTAAGAATGTTATGATTAAAGGAGTTCCCAAGTACCTAAAAGGTGTCTAATCTTTTTCTGAATTGGCAAAAAGTGTCATTTGTTGAAGAATATTAGAAGTATCAAGTAGCATTATACTTGACTAGATTTTGGAGTACGAGCATCAAGCATCTAATTTCATTGTAAATTACTATATAAGTTTCTCAACCTTTGTGAGACTAAATTTACTATGTTGTGATTCTTTTGACTGATTGTCCTGTCAGCAGGAGTCGCTTGAGTGAGCAGAGAGATTTGTATGTTTGTGCAGAGATATGTTATTTCAGGGAATAATATGTAGTTGAGTATTCTAATGAAACACGTTCAACTGAAATCGAGGATCTTTATTGCAGAAACTAATTAGTTTGTGGCATTGTTATATTTGCACTAAATCTCATTAGGAAGTATTGGTTATTAAGTATCAGTTTTATTTACTTGGGTGATATGAAATGCAGTTTATCTTCTCTTTGTGTTTGTTTTTATTTCTTGCTGAGTAATGTTTTGGACATATTATCTCCAGTTCTCCCAACGATGACGCTTCAGGAACATGCTGGAAATGAGAAGTCTTGCGTGTGGCATGCACCAGATTTTGCTGATGGTGAACTGAAAGATGAGCTCTTTTGCCTCAGATTTGCATCTATCGAGGGTGAGTCATCTCATCTCTGCATCACTATCTCTATCTACTAGTTTCGAAGTTCTCTTGCTAGTTAGAAGGAGGTCTAGTGAACTAGCAAAGGCAAATGCTTGATATTTCACATTCAATAATGCTTTTACCTTGTTAGTTGCACAATTACGGTAGCTTTCTTTATCTTAATCAATCTAGAGGAGTGGGGGTTTACCTTGTGCGCACTCAAAGGGTAGTGGCTGCAGATTCCCCTTGTTATCCAAAAAAAAAAAAAAAGATGTAGCTTTCTTTATCTCTGTAGTTGCAAAATCAGCCATTTTATACTATGACATCATTTTTCTAAAAAGCAAAGAAATACTATGGCTAGAGCTAATGATAAAAATTAAGCTCGCCAAATCTTTTGGCCAATCGAGTATAAGGATCTTCGAAAGATAACCTCTTGTGCTATCTTCCTTGTGGCCTCTTGAGGAGAACTTATTTTGCTTTGAAATATTCTCTGGTTTCTTTCCATCCATACCTGATACATAGTTGCTATCAACCCCCACTATATGGTGAATACCCTCACGGAGGACTTTGCAGATTTATATTCTTTTTGTGACAACCCTGGACCATCTATTGCTGAGATGTGGTCTCAGCAAGGGCGGAATATATCCTTTAGAAGGCTCTTGAATGACTGGGAGGTGGATAGAGTGGCCAATTTACTGTAAAGGTTGGAAGATTTCATGGGACTCAACACTAATCCGGATGCAATCAGATGGAAACATGAAATGGATGGGGAATTTTCTGTTGGAAGAATGTACAAAAGAGACCTGGCAACACATCCTGGGGGCATTTTTGGACCTTGGAAACAAATATGGAAGTCCAGCACTCCGACTAAGATAAAATATTTCCCATGGTTGATATGCAACGAGCATGCCTGACTCAAGAGAGACTAGAAAAAGAGGATTTCAGATTGCGTCTAGATGTTTCTTTTGTAATGAATAGGAGGAACAAATAGTCATCTGTTCCTTCATTGTAGGGTGACTAACCAAATATGGTATATGTTTCAAAGCCTTGTCCAAGATCCTTGAGTGATGACTGGAACATACTGCAGATCTACTAAGCTGTTCTGCTGGATGAGAAGGGGGGGAGTTCAAATCCAGAACAAATTTTTGGAATATGGTTACTTCATGCATATGGGGGTCAATTTGGAGGGAAAGAAACAATAGATGTTTTAAAAATATTACTAACCGAATGCAGAAAGTTAAAGAAAACTGCATTAATACTCTATTTTTTGGGAGTAAAGAAGAGGGTATGATGAAGTAGATCAGTTAGTAGACTTCCTAGGCTCTTCGTACTTATGATTACTTGCCGTGTATTGTTTGGTTGCCAGCATACCCTCGTTGCTGATGAATACAACTTTACTGTTCTCAAAAAAAAAAAATTAAACAGACTTAGAAGGAATTTTCTATGGAAAGGAAACAAGGAGGGTGGGGGATACAATTTAGTGAAGTGGGAAGAAATTCAACTGAGCGAAATTAGGGAGGACTAGCCATCAGAGAAACTTGAAACTTCACAACTAGTGCCTTCTCATGCATTGGTTGTGGAGGTTTAGTGAGAAATAAGCTTCAGTTTGGAAGAGGCCATCTCTCACAAGAAAATCGGTGCTATTGAATCTGCAGTTAAGGGAATATAGCGAAAAAATAGATGCTTTCATGGACTACTTTGACTTTAGGGGTTTGCTTCATCATTAGCTAAAGAAGAGAGACAAGGGGGAAGCTTAGTCTAATTATCCGAAGTGATTCTTTCTTGATTGGATGCCAACTTTCTCTTAATTCCTACCCCTATGTTCCAAGTGCATCTTTTTAAATATCATCTCTTACTGCTCTTATGGATCAATCGGTCAACTGTTGGAAACTGGCCAATTGTTGTCAACTATTATCGGCCTATATATACTTGTTCTTTCACTGGAACCTTTCCTTTGAATTGACATTAAAGAGAGTTTTGTAAAATAGGGATGGATGTCCATGCATTGTAGCATTATAAAACTAGTATAAGTGTATTTCTTAGTAACGTTTTAGGTTATATACAATTCAAATAAATTCAGTTGTGTGCTGACGGCGTTAACTCAAGAAACATTAGTGTTAGTAACGTTTTTATCATAATATGTTACTCATAGTAACGTCTTATAATATGTTACTCCGAGACACGTTTTACACCTAAATGTTATTCACAGTAACGTTTTACTGTTTCTTAAGAATCCAATCACAGATCATTGAATCATGCAAATATATAGAAATATCTGTGGACCTATTCGCCCATATTGTGGATTGTCTATGACACAGGTGAACTTTTTAGTCCTGAAATATGAATTTGCACAAATAAATGTATTCGAATTTACGATGTTAAAGCTAAGATGACTGATATCCTAAATGCTAGATTGAGATTCTTGAGTATCTTTATGTCATATTTCCTTTGTTGAGGTCTCTGTTGGTATCTAGAGAGAACTGAGCTTGGACTTGAGTATGAAATTGAAATATACCTCCATGGCTATGGTGGTAAAACACCATGGTCAATAATATATTCTCCGAGTAAAATTTTCTTTTGCTTTGTGAAAGATTGCTTTTCGGTGTGCTTGAAGAATGTATCTGGCGAAGTGTCCTTACGATTCATTATAGGCCTGTATTATGCATCTGCTGCATTCTTTCCTCGACAGGCGGAGTTACAGTATTTGACTTTATATGATTGGAAAATTTCAAGACATCTCAATGGAGACCTCCTACAATTTTCACATCATTGCCTTTCTTCCACAACCCCACCCCCCTCTTAATCTCTTCTTATAATGGTGTTCTTCATCTGATATTTTTCTTCTTAGATTGCAAATCCTTCATGGAGATGTTTCAAGAGGTTGCTGAATCACAAAAGAATGAAGAAACTGAAGATGGGTCTACTGCTGCCGGACTGCTTGAGAAGTTAAGTGTTGAAGATAAGAAGTCGGAAGAGAAAAGCGAGGAGAAAGCTGAAGACAAAACCAAGGAAGGGGATGGTAAGGAGGAGAAAGCCGAAGACAAGGACACAGAAGGATGAAAAGGTTTCAGCGTGAGGGCTATGCAGGCTGTGTACTCACACATGTATTGTAATGCCATTTCTTTGCCAACCAAGTTGGTCTTGTATTCTTGGACAAGTGCAAGAAGTGGTTAAAGGGATTCTCTGGGGTTATAGTACCCTGAGAGAGCTTAGTCTATCATGACCTGTACGAATGTTTGGAGAAACTTTTGAGTCTTGATTTTAAGCTCTGCCTTGTGTCATTGTTTGCCGGGTGGGTGTAACGATAGGTCCTGCTGGTGTTATTTCTTTATGCATTCTTGTGAGTCCTGAGTTTGTGTTTCGTGAAGGCATCAGTTTGATTGATTTCATTGTTTTCGCTATTTTGAAGGTGCTTGATGTGCTCACATTTGGTATTTCTTGGGACATATCCTTCTCATTTCAAAATATTATGCTTTGCTTCAAACAAATCCACCTGACTGAAGGTAGAGAGAGAGCATAAATGTGATCCACAATTGACATCTCAATACAGATAAATAACGATTATTTGTGTTTTTGACCAATTATTCCACATTCAACTGAATCCTGCGGAACAAAGCAAAACCGCAAATGCAACTCAAAACACTGATCAATCGCACCGAATCTTGGTGGAAACTCAATCGACACAATTCCATCACCAATTATGCTCATATCAACAATGGCAATAGACATTGATATCCCAATGTTAAAACAAACTCAGTTGCATAAAATTCAGCGGTTATAGTGGTTAACAGCACGCCCTTGGATAATTGAACAAGTCCAAACACCGCCATGAATAATTAAAAAGGCCTCTCAGTAATGCAGAAATACTTGATTGTAATAATCACAAATCTAATTAAACGGAAGATGCGAAACTATTATGTTCGTTAGGCCTTTAAGTAAAAAAGGTCAGCATGTACAAACATGAAGCCGTAGTCTAAGGATCAAAACTCAATGAATAGTATAAGCTTTTGTCTCTGAACCAATGACACATCATATGTTGCAGCCTTGTACCAACTAAACCAACCTGCTAAAGGCAATTGACTTTAAGAATGAGACATTACAAAGGAAATCTTTATCGAGCAGAAACAAGGAATTAACTATCAAACAAGAAACACTTAAGTTGTCTGCTTGAGACTAAACATGCATAATGCAACCACCACATCAAATTTCAATATCCAGACAATACAACACAACCTTTTTACTTCACTCTGTAAGTACGATGATTAATCCGGGCCATATAAGATATTACTGCACTAAAACTGAAGAACAAATTAAACATTCAAAGCCCTCACATTACCATACCAAAAGCAAAGGGTATAATATCCAATATCCATGTTTGCACAGGGAAAACAATCAAACTTCCACACTTCAAGCTCTAGATCATCTCTTAGCACTCAGTTTCATGCTGGTCGTAACAGCAATAGCATGCCGTACATACAATGCATTATCACATTCATGACACTTTAACTAACAACGCCTAATAGGATAAAACTGAAGGAGTAAATCTCATTTTACTCGTTAACTAGTATGATCTAGTTTCAAACCATTTCTTGAATTTACTATTCAACTATCACAAGGGATCAACTACACAGACACTAACTTCCATATTGCTCCATTTAAGCATATCTGCTACTAGAACTTACAATCACATCAGAACAACTCTAACAATTCAGTTGCAACACATCCAAACTACATAAACACATTTCATACTCACTTAGTATAGATACCTCGTCTCTAGTCAAAATCTGGACTTCACTAAAATTTCAGTTCAAACTACAAAAATTTCTCAGTTTCATACCTTTTTCAATATGGAACTTCAAACAAGATAACACAATGATATGAAGCAAACTTCGCATGTAAGACCTTTACAATAAACCAGAAAAGTCCAACAACAACAATAACAACAACATACCCAGTGAAATCCTACAAGTGCGGTCTGGGGAGGGTAGAATGTACGCAGACCTTACCACTACCTCATAGAAGTAGAGAGGCTGTTTCCTGGGAACCATCGTCTCAAAACCAGCAAAGTCCATAAAACACAAAACCACATTTACCTCGATCACTTAAAGTCTATAGACTGACATCTTAACCAGACCATATCTAACTAGCATAGAGCATGACGGACTGAACTCCTTTGTTTTAGGATCAAACACCACAACAAGTGCATTTGATAATGAACCAAACATCAACAATCAATCATGTTCACAAAGCTGAAAAGACATTCAATTAAACATTGACACATGATATAAACATTAAATGAACAACAAATATAATTATTTCATTTAGTTAACCATATATACAATACATCCTGTTTCATCTACCACAACTTATCAGCAAATGTGCACAAATACATATGGCTGTAGATAATTGAAACAAGGAACTAGCAGGCCAAATAACCAACACCCCACTCCATCAAACTCAAAACAGATATAAATAGCAATGCCAGCGAAATTTAAAAAAAAAAAGAGAATTAATAAAAAGCATAAATCTATAACCAAAAACGGATATCAGAATCTGAATTTCGGTGCCAATATGACAAAATCACCACTCATTGTACTGCAATTCCAAACTAAAAACTTAAAGCAACATAAAACTAAAGATGATTAAACATAGAACCATAGAGAACTGCTGAATGCGATTCTACTTGGATCTCTGTCTCATCTTTCGGCGCTTCCTCTTCAACCTTCTCATACGCTTCTTCTTCCACTGTAAAAAAAAAAAATGACGAAATTGAGCATAAAAAAAACTTACGGAATGAGTGAAAATGTGGAAATCTCGCTACGAAATTCATGTTACCTTAGCTGTTTTTGGTGAGGTCTTCGTTTCCGTGTAAAAGAAAACTCTCCAAATTTATGACCAACCTTTCCTTCAGTAATCTTACAACGAACAAAATTTTTTCCATTGTAAATTCGTACAGAGCAATCAACGAATTCCGGCAAAATAGAAGATCTACGTGACCAAATTTTCCTGTTAAAAAGAAGATCTTTCTTCTGCTGCATTTTCAAGAGGAATGCATCAACAAAAGGGCCCTTCCATAGAGATCGTCGTGGCATGATCGAATTTCTTCGCTTCGATTCCGTATTAATTGAATGGGAAATTTTCTAAGCCTGACGGGAATTAGGGTTTTAGTTGATTAATATAGGAAATTCTAGAGTCGTGAGATATGTCGAAGACTTGATGTGGATGGATGGATTTACAAGAATGACCTCGATAAAGGTGTAGGGATCGCATATGCCCACATCCCAACCCCTTACCGCATATCTGCGCAGATATTTTGTTTTTAGATATCTCTCAAAAATCTTATACTAATGAAATTAGGTGATCACTTATATATTGCTACAATTTTCTCTTTTTTTTCAATGTGGGATGAAGTTTGGTTTGCATCCTCTCAACAAAAGGGTGCTGTTGAATTTTTTGCGCTATTTTATAAAAGAGAAAACTATTAAAATACTTTTAAACTTGGCGCAAGTTATTAGTTTCATCCGCGAACTATTTAATTTTAGTGCTATTTAAAGAATTTTTCACATCATTGACGGAAAAATAGATAGGCTATTTGTGCATTAGTGTTTATATTATAGGGACTCAAACTCATAAACTAGTAATGATCATGACCTTTTTTTAATCCGGTAGTCTTAAGTAAGTAATAATATTTGTGTGCATATCAAAAATTTTAATTAATAATAGAATAAAAGCATAAAGTTAAATGAGTTCGGACATAAGAATGTGTTGGATTAGGTGATCATCACATAGGCACACCGAAGCTCTCAAGGATCAAGAATTAGTTTGGCTAGTGCGGATAAATTTTTCATAGAATCATGAAATTATTCATTGTAGATAAAATATTTATACGAGCGATAGGATTCAATTTAGATTTGACTAGTTGTAACATGAGGGCATTTTACCCAAAAAAATCTTTGGGAACAAAAATAATGATGAACTCCACAAAAAATTAGTAATGCTGACGTAGAGCGACGGAGCCAAAAATTTAATTAACGGAATTTAAAATTTAAAAGATAGGCACGTGAACTGTTGGAAGGAGGGTTTGCATCTAAGTATATAAACTTAAAAAATAATTTTAACCATTATAATAATGACGATAACATACCCACTGAAATCCCACTAAATGGAGTATAGGGAGGATAGAATATATGCAAACCTTACCACTACCTCACAAAGGTAGAGGTTGTTTCTTGAGAACTCTCATCTCAAAATTCCATATGCGTATAAACTAGATATGCGAAAAAAGAAAAGGAAAAGAAACGAAAAAAACGATTAATAACAATGTACAAATAGTATAACTTTTCACCAAAAAGGATTCATTCTAACCTCTTAACAATTAGCTGCCTCTGCCCCTGCTAACACAACTTATCTTTTTGAAGCTGACATAACAAGCCTTCCAACGAAGCCCCACTTAAATAAATTACACAAATTGTCCTTTATATGGGGTAGTTTTTACCCTTTAAATAGACCAGTTTGATTTTTGAGGTAGATTGCTGCTTGGAACACCAATGTTTTCTTCTAGTATCATCTAGGTAAGCAGGGAGACGAGGATTTTTACATGCATCCACATGTAGTAGGGTATTTATCCGCAGCAGATTGTACATGTTTCTCCCTTTCTGAGTGGTACCTGCATCAATGACATAACTTTTGAACTATTTCATTTTGAATCCGTCTCTGATTCTTGTCATTTTAGCATCACTATCTAACATTCATAATGACGTGATGATCAATATTTTGTCAGTGCTGCAACATTTGAAGGTGTTTAAAAAACGAATAGCTCTCAGACAGCGAATTCAGAGCAGGCGTGACCGCCAATCCATTGGCAGCACTTTCAACTTGTATTTCATGGAAGTTCTCCAACATACCAACCATGGATAAATACCCTCACTATAGCCACATCATGCCACTAAGATTAGATACATCTTTAAACGTACGTACAGAGTTTGAACTATAAATCATGGGATGGAGCAGCACACCGTCTCTTCAAAGGGCACCCAAAATGCTTAGGTACATAGACATTTGTTCGGAGTATGAGACATTGTTTGTGCTTACCTTAGGACGTGAATACTGGGAAAGGCAGGAATTCATGAATGGAATAGAATTGAATAAAACAAGCTCTTGAGTTTGTGTCAGTTTTAAATTTTAATCACACAAACAGGAAAAAAGATTCGAGTACAAGCCTGCCTTGAAATTTACGTCATGCACTTTGTTCATTAAGCATTGAAGCAAGAAGGGAGTTCAGCATTTTAAAAGAGTCATGTGACCCAGGTAGCAAAACCACTACAAGCCATTAGAGTAAAGATCACAACTCAATGAATAATGGCCATGTGCCCTGTATCAACCTTAACTTAAATACCAAGCTTTTGTGCAACTCACACATCAGATATTGCACTCTTCTACCACTAAACCAAAGTGCTAGGGGCAACCTC
>JAABOM020000096.1:1715084-1727600 GCA_011800125.2 Solanum clarkiae
TTTTGAAAAATTTGGGGCGCGTGCCCCCACGCGCCCGACATTAAAATTATTTTTTTTTAAAAATATTATTTAAAAATTGTTAAAAATAAAATAAAAGCTCGATGATTATTTTGACACTGTAGAGGGTAAAAATTGGGTGTCAACATTTATAAAGACAACAAAAGTAACAAAATGAATAAAGGATGATAATAACAACACAATATATAAAGGCACGACTACCTCTACTAACCTATTGTATCACAAGACCAGACGTCATTTATATATATATAATATGTGCGCACATGCAAGTGTATATTCGCCTCTGAATAATTGTGGTAATTCATAGAATCCAAACTCATATTCGTAACCAACATGAATTGTGATGAAATGATTGTGATCGTTTCGCCCTAAATTAGAAATTTCAAATTTGAGTTCTAAGAATAAAAATTAATATTTGTCAGAAATAAGCCAATATCCATATGCAAATACTAATTTAGTTGGATTATTATATGGATATCGAATATCAGATTGAAAACTAAAAAATTAAAATAAAGACCATATCTGTAAACTTAAAAGCATATCTGTCTCCTCTTCCACAATCCACATATTCACGTGGGATCTATGAAACTAATAATATGTAATACTATTAAGCTCTAGCTTTTTAGACCATTGGACCTATATTAACCTACCAAAACCAACCAAACATATTTATAAATAAATTGGTTAAGATTTGTTTAACAAAAATAAAAAATAAAAAATAAAAAATAAAAAATTAGAGGTTCGAATTGTGTTCAGACATGAAAATACAATTGATCGAAATCTCGATAGTGAAATTTTCAAAAAAAACTTAAAAAACTTGTTCCTCAAATCTCAAATTCTCTATATGTTGGTCTGGGAGGGCAAGAAGTACACATACCTTATCACTACTTCATAAAGTTAGAGAGAATATTTTCGAAAGAAATTATATTCAAAGAGTGATTTGATAAAATTACCGCAATCATTTATTGTTTCTTAATCCCTGTGCCAAGTCATAGTAAATAACTATTATTGGACAGAGAAAGTACTACTTTAACAACAACAATATACCAAGTGGAATTCCACAAGTGAAGTGTGAAGAGGGTAAAATGTACAGAGATCTTACCACTATCTCATAGAGATAGAGAGGTTATTTTCGGAGGGAGAAATACTTCAAAAATTCATTTTTGTTTTTGTTGCATCTTCAAACTTAGAAACAAGGTAAATAAAGATGTTCTTGGGATACATGTGACATTATTGGGATCTTCCTATTGGCACTAAAATAAATAATCTAATAGTACAAAATAAACTATATATTATATTTCATTATAATAATATAATCATTTCCCACAGTGCACTGCCGTTCCCTTCACGAGACCTTTATTTCTGGCCCCCTTTTTACTGTGCTATCAACTCTTTCTCATGCATCATCTATTTCTAAGTTCCTTGAACTCAGGGATTCTCCTTTGACCTTGTGAATGATATGAATAATCATTCCGTGGATTCGATTTAAGTGTTTTAGTTTGACTGAACGTAAAATTTTAAAAAATAATGATTTTTATAACTTAATATTTTAAGCAATAGATACATTTATAACAATAATAACATACTCAGTGAAATCTCACAAATAGGATCTGAAAAGGGTAAAATGTACGCAGACTTACCTCTACCTCTAGAAAAATAAGTAAATTTCTTACTCATTTTATTATGTTCTATACGTAAGAAAAATATTTATCATACATATATACATTTATATATAATCTAAGCACGTCATCTGGATGGTGGCAGTGATGACAAGGGCTATGAGAGTACTGGCAAATGATGTGTGTTGGAAGACGGTAAGGACAACACGATCAACGTGAAATAATATTTGTGAAACTTATTTTCATACTTTCATAAAAAAAAAAAAAAGTCATTTACCTCGATTTTTAATAAACTTATATGAAAACATTTTCAAATTTTTTCAGTCGACCGTAGATAAAAGAACTTGGCTCCATACCAGACACTCCTGTTATACATACTTTTAATTTAAACAAGAAGGATAATAATCAATTTTTTTTAACATTCTTGAACGTTATATTCAATTAAATTAAGACGCATAAAAGAAATCATATAAAATATTATTAAATTCACATGTTTATTCATAAATCTTTACCACATTCTAGCCTCTCTTTTTTAAGGGGCAAAGGGCAAGTTCTGCGCACTAAAATTCTCACTATGCGTATGATTTGGTGAAGAGTCTGACCACAAGTAAGGGTCTACTGTATACAGTCTTACATTGCATTTTTGCCAGAGACTGTTTTCAAAACTTGAATCCATAACCTCCTGATCACATGACATCAACTTTACCAGTTACTTCAAATTTTTTTTTTTTTTAAAGGTTATACATATTAAAACCCCTCTTTGGTTTCACTTCTCATTACCCCTTCACTTAGCTCAACCAAAATGTTCACTTTTTCTTCTTCTTCTTCTCCTCCTTCTCCATTTCCACAAATTACTTTCAACTCACTAAAAAACATCATCCATAATATCTTATCTTATAATAGCAACATTATGCTAGCAGCAATAATATCACTTCTTTTAGTAATCCTCTTTATTTTACTTCTACATATTTATGCCAAATGGTTCTTGGTCCAAACTCGACGAAGGAGTACTCGAAATTCACTCTCTTCTCCCTTTCATAATTTCCATTCCTTCAATATTATTGATAATACTAGCTTTGCTAGTAATTTTCCAACAAAGGGGCTCGAAAGATCGATGATTTCTTCGATTCCTTTGTTTGTATACAAAGAAGAAAATGATGATGATGAGTTGGAATGTATAATTTGTTTGAGTTTATTGGAAGATGAAGATGTTTGTAGAAAGTTACCTAAGTGTAGCCATGCATTCCATGTGGAGTGTATTGATATGTGGTTGCATTCACATTCTACATGCCCGATTTGTCGATCTCCTATCTTGATGAATGACAGATGCGAATCCAAGATTTAGGGTAAAATCGAATTAGAATGAGTTGTATATTGTATGTACATATATGGGAAGAACTTCAAATGATTTCTTTACTATATATTTTAATTTTGTTCTTCATTATATATACTTTGGTCATTCATATCCTTATTATTAACAAATTGTATGAATTAGTATTTTTTTATGTTATATAGGAGTACACTTTTTACTCTTTAAATCTTCAACTAAAAAGCTAGTTTGTGGAGTTGGAGCTTAGAGATGAATTTAAAATTATATTTTTAGAATCAAATTTAGGATTTTCATTCCTTCATGTTGATACTAATTTTGCTAATTCTCCTAGAAAAGGGTCAGGAAAAATCGATGATTTCTTTGATCGATTCCTTTGGTTGTGTATACATAGAAGAAAATGAGAAATAGGATTTTAGTATGGATTGAATGTATTCTATTGGTCAAATTTATTGAACGAATCAAAATGAATCGAATTAGATCATGATTCAATCTACTCAAAGTTTAATTGGGTCAAAATGGAGATTCAAAATGATCCAACAGATAGAATTGTTGGGTCATGAGTTTTTTCTTTTTTCCTTTTTTATGTTGATAAATTAAGCCCAATCTTTATGATCAATTCACTTTTGCTCATAGGCTCATTACTATGGAGCATTTATATGAATTTTTTTAGGCCTTATTTTACGATCCACAAAAGAGTTTTCATCAGCCAAATATAGAGCTACAGTGCAAATTTTCGCACTAAAATTTAGCCATAGCAGTCAATATCAAATTGTGATCCCTGTTTTGTTTTCTATTCGATTGAACTGATTTTTTGACACTTACTCCTCTCATGGCAATTTTTGATTAGGAACTGACTGAGTTGGATTTGGTGACCTATAGCTCATGTTTTTCATCCTAAATAGCTGTATTTTTGCTCTCTTTCTTCTCTAGTTTTGATGCCATCTTGTTATGTTATTGCTTGCCGCTTGACACTTGTTTCCTGGCCAATTTTGGAGAACAATAATATGTATGTATACTTTGTAACTATTTTAAGTAAAAATTTAACAATTTAATAATAAAAAATATTTTAATTAAAGACATCTCAATAAAGCTTTGTCTTACACTTAATAAAATAATCTAATATTATTTAATTATATTATTTAAAAAATAAATTTATTTAAATTAATATTAAACTCATGCCTTTCACGAAATTTTTTTAACCAGTAATTTCGTAAATAAGATATTTTTGAAGCACCAAAAGTGACCAATGGGGCCTATCTCCACGTCATTGACCCACCATTAGTCAATCATGAATGGCCTACTTAATTTATTTTGTGCTGCGTGGCAAAATTCTAGTGGCATCCTTGAAACTTCACTAATTTAATCATGTACGATATCTACATTTATTTTTCTTAAAAATCTTCTTTTGTGGATATTTATATTTTGGTCTCGATTAATTCAGATTTAGTTTATTCAAAGTCCATTTTAAGAAGAAAATACTCATCCCTTACGTAATTCTTTTTATATTCAGGATTTGAATTCGAAATCTTTAATTAAGAATGTAAAAATCTTATTCATTCACTATAATCTTTGTTGATACCTGAAGTTTCTTTTCTTCAGATACTTTAACTTAAGCTCAAGTTATAACTAAACATTCCAACTTTGAGTGAATACAAATAAACACTTCAACTCGTTTTGACTATGTAATTTGAATACTCCAACACAAATACAAAATGATCAATCCAGAAACCTCTAAATTTATTCTGTCATGAAAAAAATCAAATGTCCATGAGATACAATGAGAATGAATTGAAATGTTTAGTTTTTAGTCGGTTCCCCAGACCTCACTTGTGGGATTGCACTGAGTATGTTATTGTTGTAGTTTTTAGTCGAAATTAAATTAAGATATCTGAACATACTCTTTTACAATTAAGTACTTACTTATCAATCGAATTAAAATATCTGAACATACTCTTTTACAATTAGAGTACTTACTTATCAATAGAAATTAAATTTGAGCATCTGTTTATTTATTTCAAATCAACATAGTAGGTTGACAAGTCACCTTTAAGTAGTCCCCATCAAAGTGAGTACAAAGGCCTTTTTCTTTTTTCAAGTCTCATTCATTTATGGTCTTCACTCAATTCATTCTCCAAACCCTTGCAATTACATTCACCACCAAACTTTAATTTCTCAATCAACTTCTCACCTTTTTAATATTTTCTCATTTTACTTTTTTTGTGGGAAAAAAATGAGAAAAAAATCATCAACTTCTTCAAAAAGTAGGAATGAGGTAATTAAAGATGAGAATAAATACACTGAGTTTGTAGAGGAAAAGAAAAGTTGTATTATTGATTGGGAAGTTAGGCCAGGAGGTTTATTGGTTCAGAAAAGAGTTGGAGTTTCTGTTGAGGAAAATTCTGTTGCTGTTCCTATGATCAAGATCAAAGTTTCTTATGATTCTTGTTACCATGATGTTGTTGTTCCTGCTGAATCAACATTTGGTAAACCACTTGATCATCAATAACTTTGTATTTTGATTTTCTTTTTTGGTATAATACGTAAACGTGCTACTTACGAGGCTTGATTTTCTATGAGGATTTTTCGGAAACAGCCTCTCTATCTCTGCGAGGTAGTGGTAAGGTCTGCGTATATTTTACCTCCCAGACTCTACTTGTGGAATTCTACTTGGGTATGTTGTTGTTGTTGTAATACATAAATATCCTTTTGGACTAGCCTGTGATCTTCAATTTTCGCTGAGCACAAGTAGACACGTAGGTCGTACATGACAATTCACGTGAGATACACTCGAATTGATTTATATATATAACAAAGGACACGTGTATCTACTTGTTCAACTTTATACAAATTTAAGTGTTTAATTGTATAGGCCTTAAGTTAAATTGGAGGGCGTAAATGTGAGGGCAAGTTAAAGGCCACATTTATGAGTTATAACTATAGTATTCGGGGTAGTTTGCGCGCTTTTCCAGTAATTTCATGAACTTTTGTTACTTCCCATTAATACAAGTACCAATTAACTCCATTCACCATTTGAATCGACATTTGGTAAACCACTTGATCATCAACAACTTTGTATTTTGATTTTCTTTTTTTAATATAATACGTAAATGTGCCTTTTGACGAACCTATGATCTTCAATTTTGAGTGAGTATTAGTAGACACGTACATCCTATGTGACAATTCACGTGAGATGCATTTGAATTGATTTGTATATATTATAGATAACACGTGTATCAACTTATTCAACTTTATACAAGGTTTAAGTGTTTACTTGTACACATCCTAAATTGGAGGACGGAAATGTCAGGCCAAATTTATGTGTTATAGACATGGTGTTTGGGCTAGTTTGTGCATTTTGCAATTAATTTTATGAATTTTTGTTACCTCCCATTAATACAAGCTAAGTACTGGTTAACTCCGTTGGCCAAAATTTCTACAGATGAAAAAACAAATCATCTAGTATTTTTGTCTATTGAAATTCAAATATGAGAAGATAATTCTCAATCCATTTCATTGATCATCTGACCTATCTTAGAAAACTCACTTCACATTGTTGATTTGTTCTAGGTTGATAACCAACATTAAACTAGTCAATTATTTGATGATTCTTCTCAATTCATATATGTTAGAAGAAATATTGACTACTCCTAACTTTTTCTTTTTTTATATTCTATATAATATCGAATCGATGCCTAAATGGAGCGATAGGAAAAGTGGGATTCAAATAGTTGATCTCAGCTTATCTGCGATTGAATAATTTCTTTGCTTCATCGTACATATTATATACCAGTAAAAGAGCCTAGTATTCATAAGGAGTTATTTGATGATCCTCAAACATTATGTTATCAATGTATAGAAGTTAAATTCGAAACAAATTGTTGCAACTAGCATAGACTTAATTGTTTGCCAACAATATCCCTTCTTAATATGTGATCTTATTTGCTTTCTTGTTAATGAAATGAAGGTGACTTGAAGAAAATTCTTTGTGACACAATTGGCTTACATCCTAATGTTCAGAGATTATTGTTCCAAGGAAAAGAAAAGGATGACAATGAATGCTTGCACATTGCTGGTGTAAAAGATATGTCAAAGGTGATCTTAATGGAAGATCCAGCCAGCAAAGAGAAGAAGAAATTACAGGGTACCTCAGTCTCTTGTGAAGCCATCGCCCGAGTAAGAACAGAGGTCGATAAGCTATCACATAGGGTACGCAGATCTTACCACCAGTCACTCAACTCATAGTTTACTGTGTCAAAGTCATAATGAAATTCGTTATCCACTTGGTCGATCATTTTCTATTCTTTTGTCATTTCTGTCTTACAAAACAAGACTGTCATCTTACTAACTTGTCAATCTTCATGGAGAAGTCTTGAAAAAAGATTTTCCGAGCATGGTTAAGATCAGTGTGAAAATCAGAATACCGAATAATTCAAAAGCAAGGATTCTTGATTATACAAGTTTGTTGCTTTTCTTGTAGGTTGTGGCCATAGAGGAAGCTATGAAGAGAGGCAACAGAGTTGAGGACAGAGAATTTGTTGTCCTAACAGAGTTGTTCATGATTCAACTTCTTAAGCTTGACAGTATTGAGGCAGAAGGAGAAGCAAGAACTCAAAGGAAGAAGGAGGTTAGTAAGTTCATAACTCCAAAGTAGTACAACCACAAGTGGGGTCCTGTAACAACCCATCTTAATATGAGAAGTCCCACATCGGCAAAACACAGGAGGGATGCTAGGTATATACATAAACAAGTCTTACCTATTAGCGATACGTTTTAAAGTCGTGCAGGCCAAGGCCCAAAGTGGGCAATATCACTTACGAACTGGGCCATTACAGGTCTGAAGAATGCTGAGTACACACTTTCAATGATGGTTTAAGGATTGCATTAAACTTTAATCTCAAATAGAAGTAAAATTTAATGTCCTTATTGAGTAGTACGGGTTCAGAATTTAAACGATTTTTATATTCTGAGTCGTGAAAGTGAATTCTAAACTGTAAATCTGTCACTACTCATCATGGCATATGCAGAATCTTGTAAAAGCAGAGTCGATATTTTAAAGATGTGAACAAATAAACAGATTACTATAACAAGATGTTACCATAGCAAGGTGCATCCGCGTAATCACGTCCTTGTATACTGTTTCTATGTGTTCTGTTTTGTATCGTTGGCGAATTCATAGTTGGATACGCCACTGGTGATGTCTCTAACGACAAGTTTTCCATCTCCTCATTTGCAGGTTCATCGCATTCAGAGTTTTGTTGATATGCTTGACAATTCTAAAGCAAGAAACTCTAACATTGCTAGCAATTGTACTAGTACTAATTCAATGGTGAATTCCAAATGGGAAAAGTTTGGTTCAGGAATTGGAAGCCTTAATGCACCAAAACAATTGCATCAATACACAAAAATTACACAGGAGTGGGAAGTTTTTGACTGATTCTGAGTTATGAGTTTCTTGATCATCAACTATATATTGTCCTTTTAAAATCATTTTTATTGCTTGTGTATAGTTTTTTGGTGCACTTGTGTTCCACCTTTTATGATTAAGAAATTCAAAATCTCAATTCAAACATTGGAATTTTTGGATAGTTGCATACTTACTTTCCACAAGAGTGAGTGGTTTGTGCATAACACCTCTCGACGAAGCATCTCTTCCACCATAATCTCTTTGATCCTTTCATTTATGTGCCAAAATAGAGAGAGATTTGATAGGAAAGTGGAAGAGACCCTTTACTTTCGATGACTGCTGAGACATGGTGGAAATGCGAATATGATTGATCCCGGCTCATAAGAAATTAACTAGAAAAAAATGAGATTTTAAAAAGAATTCAAATCAACAATTTTTCTGGGCAGATCCCACCAAATCATTATCTAGTAGTCATTTTGGGGCTCGACCAAAATATTTTTGGTGGAAAAAATTATGCATGAAGGATCCTATTGAATTGAATTGGCTCATTGAATCTAAAAAATGGTGAGAATTCTTAATCCCTCTCAATTCGAAAATTCAAGTTTTTTGGTTTGAATATAGATCAAATAAATAGCTTTAAATAAGCATTACTTAATTTAACAAAGTATATTTGTCATCAGAGTTTAGTCTCTACATTGTTAGTTCACATATTTTTACTTCATATTCTACATGATACAATAAGACTGACATAGATTCATGCACAATTGAAAGTGGTTAAGTTGATACAACCCAAACACAGCATAAAATATAGAAAAAATTACGTAATTAGGTAAACATATCATATGTATTTACATTATATAACTATAGTTTGAAAAAAATACAATTTATAGCTATAGTTTGAGTTTTGTTGAATTTTTTTCTCTCCTCTCTTATCTCTCTCTTCTCTCTCGTTGCATTTTCTTGCCAGATGTATAATTATATATATATATGTCAGTTGCATATATACAATTATTTTGACAAACATAAATAGTCAATTCGACAGATATACAAATACGATACCCCTCTCTCCACTCTCTGCCATCTCTCACTCACCTCTGTCCTCCCTCTCTCGATCCCACCGCCTCTTTCCTCCCTCTCCTAATCTCGCTTGCTAGATATACAAATACATATGTGTTTTCGTTACACATATACACTTATTTGACAGATATACACATATAATTTCACAAATATACATTACAATTTGCTTTTTTCCTTCCTCTCTCGACCTCTCTTGCATCTCTCCTCCCTCCAGGTTACATAGCCGAGCTTATGCCGTATAATTATGTAAAATATAACTATTTGATTATATTAAGTTTCAAGCCTAGGTTATTTATGAAAGTTCCCCTAAAATATACTCCATTCGTTTCACTTTATTTGGCTTATTTTCTTTTTTAAAAGTTCATTTAAAAAAATAACTCTTTCAATTTTTCAAATTAGCCCATAGTTTCAACTTTCTAGATGTCAAACAAATTAAAATAGAAAATCATGTATTTTATGGTAAAGTTCACAAATGAGAATCCGTTGTAGTCTAATTGGTTAGAATACCCGACTTTGAACCAAGAGATTTGGGTTCAAGTCTCGGCAACAGAATTCTTTAATTTAGCAAGTTCACTTTCCTTTTGTCACATGCCCCAAAGCTATTTTAAAAAATATTTATTTCTTGGAGTTGTTTTTGAGTTTTAGAAGTTGAAACAATTTTATGTCCAAATAATTTTCGATAAAAATTAACGGGCACTATATTATCAATTATTGACGTTGTTATTTATTCTTTATTTTATAGTCATGTTAGCAAAGTAAAAGGCAAGTCATGTAGTATTGATTATGCTATGCAACTACATTATGATAGTGAATGTAGAGTTGTTAATTGCTCAAGTTTGTAAAAATATTCGTAAGAATGTAGATGCTAAGATGGATATTTAGTTAAAGCATATTAGTTATAACTTATAATTATAATTAATTATATTTGTCAGAAGATAAAAATAATACACAATAAAAATAAAATTTGAAAAAGATTGATTAAAATTGTTTAAACATATTCTATGTTGATTTATAAGTGGACTAGTCTATAGGTATAAAATTGTGATAAGTAAAAATATTAAAAGTGGAAATGTTCTCTAAATGTTTGATGATAATATAGACTTAGTAGGAACTAATTATTGTAGGAAGATAAATACTGTTGATTCCTATGCAGGCCGAGATGTGGTCTATGAAAATTTCAAGTCGATTTTGTATAACTATAAAGACCTAAAGTTGGCAGCACTGGACTATCAACAATATAGCTTTATAGAGACATACTGACTCTTTATATATATTTATATCCGTTTGATATAAAAAAAAAGTATTAGAAAAGGTTCAATGTCCAAAGTTCCAATTGACTTTAATATGTAAGCCAAAGGATTTTTTTTTCCCTGGAAATAAATTAACATTATAGGCATAATTTATAAACATGTCTTTTATATTTAATTTTAATAGAACATTTAAATTTATACAAAATTGAATAAATAGATACATATATTTTATATGATATAATGCTCATTTGATGATATATAGAATGTAAATTGCCATATTAGACGCATGTCTCTATTTATTCAACTTTATATAAATTTAAGTATAGGATGTATTTTCTATTTATTTCAACTTTATATAAGTTTAAGTGTTTATTTATGCATACTTAAAGCTTGTGTGAATAGACGCCAAATGATACCAAATTACTCCCTCCATCCAATAATACTTGTCCTCGGTTGATAATAGGGATAATTTTATCAAATTATCCTTTGAATATAATAAATATATTACCTTGAATATCTATTTTTAGTATACTGAATTAGTAAAAATAAACGGAGAGAGTAAATAATACTCCTTCTATTCATTTTTAGTTGCCATATTTTCTTTTTTAAAAATCAAATGATATGAACTTTGATTCACATTTTAAGATATATATTTTTTATTATCTTGTATAAAAAAATTGTAACTAACAGTATTTTTAATATCTTTTAAATTTCTAATTTTTTTAAACTATTAAATTAGTATAATTTAATTTAATTTTAAAAATGAGTCAAATTGACTCTTAAAAGTTAATAATATAATAGTGCCTAGTGCTAGAATAAAATTATTTTGTTTAAAAGTTGAGGATAATTTGGTCAATAGGAATAATCCTTGTTTGAATTCAGAGATCGGCGGCGAGTAAAGAGAAATGGAGAAAGAGGGAAAAAGCGACGCCGATGACCGGAGTACAATCACAGTGAATGTTAAGTTCAGCGGCCGATCGATACCGTTGGAAATCTCCGACGACTCCACCGTCAAACACCTCAAGTCTCTTCTTCAACCACTCACAAATGTTCTCTCGCGCGGCCAAAAACTCATTTTCAAAGGTATTTTTTCTTTCAATTTTAACCTAAAAACATTATTGTGTCGAACAATCGGAGCTCCAACAACTAATATCAGTGAATTTGATAGTTGAAATAATTCGTGTGTGTTTTTGATGAATAGGGAAAGTTTTGGTGGATGAAATGACATTGAAGTCATCGGAGGTTGGAAATGGTGCGAAGATCATGCTTATGGCTTCCCAGGGCTTACACCAAGGGGTAATTCCTTGATTGTCCTCTACATTATGCTCTATTCAGCATAACTTCTAGAAGGATTTCCCATACGTATTTTCTGGCTTACCAACTATTTGGGATTAAAACTTAGATGTGTTGCTACACTTGGTTTGTCTATGGATTTGTACATAATTAGAAAATGGAGAAAACCTCTAGTATTGACAAGCCTCTCAGTTGTCATGTTGCTACACATAGTTTGTTTATCGATTTGAACATACTTAGAAAATGGAGAAAACCTCTAGTATTGACAAGCCTCTCTCAGTTGTCTTAAAGGACAACATACTGATCGCTAGAAGGAATTGGGTCTACACGGATTACAACAACAACAATATACCCAGCCACTAAGTGGGTTCTGGGGAGAGTAAAAGTGTACATAGACCTTACCTCTACTTGCATTAGGTAGAGGGGCTATTTCCTTAAGATCCTTGGCTTAAGTGCATCGAAACTAAGCAAAGGAAGAAGAAAACAATGAAGAAAGCATTCCATTAATAAGAAAAAGCAGTGTAA
>JAABOM020000096.1:1773210-1790116 GCA_011800125.2 Solanum clarkiae
ATAACTGCATTTAGCAGTCATTTCGAGTGCTTAAAACCTTCTCGAAGTGGAAATATGAACCCGAACCTGTTTCTTTGGAATTTTAAAAGATCTCTCTGTTAGTCTTTTAAAAATATATTTTAATGGTTTCCTAATTATCTGCAAAATTAGGTGGCGACTCTGTGTCCTTTCGAATTTCGAGAATTAATTTTACTCAAATTAATTGAGTTTAGATTTATTTTTGATTTTCGAAACTATTTTTAAATTTTATTTTTTAAAAAGCCGGTCATTTTTCGGCATAACATGTGTAAAAATTATATAAAGAAAGCAAATATAATATTGTATACATCAACGGTATTTATGTTATGAAGCAAAATATTAAGAGATGTTTCTAAAATTATTCTAAATGTACTCTATGCACTTTATTTTACTTGACCTATAAATTAAAAATAAAAATTTTAATTTATTCATCCATTTTTACAAATCAAAGCAATTTTACGATACTTATTTTTTATACTACATTTACTTTTAAATAAGTACATAAATTAGTAATAGTCAAATCTAAAGTTTCAAAACATTACTTATAAATAAAAATAGTTTAGTAAAATGTGTATCTAGCTTTTTTTTTTTAAAGAGTGTGTGAAGCCAATAGAGTTTATGAATATGAAAAAGATGAAACAATTAGCTTATTTTGGAGCCTAATATCATATTTTGGTACAAAATATTAAAGTTCATGATAAATTTATTTTTTAAAGTCAAAATCGAATGACTTTTTGTGTGATAAATTTAAAATATGATTATTTTAATATAATTTTTTTAATGTGACAAATTCAAAAATAGATGAACCCTCTGAAATTTATTCAAAATTATCTTAAAGAATTATATTATATATCATTATCAGTTTTAAATTTGATGAAAAATAAACATTAAAAGACAAGGGAAGAAAAAAAATGAATTAGGAAAATTAAAAAAAGATGAAGTGAAATTATATGATGGATTCATATTATGCCAATTAAATAAGGCTAATAATTCTTTCCCACAATTAATGACAGTTCTAACTTATTTAATAAATAAAATTTCGTTCCACTTAAAATTTAGGGAATTAATTTTAACTTGAAAGAAAAGATTATTATGATTTTTTTGACCTTTTTAACTATATTTAAGCTAAAATTTTGGGGCCATTTAGTATTGTCCGTACTAGTTGGATTTGTGTTTGACAAATTCTAGATTCATTGACTCTTGGTATTTGCCTTTGAATTTGTTGCACTTTGATTGAATTTTTACCCTTTCTTGAAGCTTTTCGTGGACAATTATCTTTTTTTTTTCCCCAAATTTCACTAAGTTCCTCTTCTAATTATAAATCATTGAGAATTTTAAAATCCCCATTTCATATTCAGAGAGGAAACATTTTACCTTTTATATAGTTCTTACACTCCTATGATCAATTAATTAATTAATAGTGACAGCCGACTCCAAATCAGTTATTTACAATCTCCTTATTATATTCTCCAATAGATTAAGTTTTATATCAATTCATCTATATTGGAGAATCGGGATGTCAGGGAATCAAAACAATGAAACACAGTATAAATCAATGAATTTTATCACAAGTTCGAGCATTGAGAATCTAATCATCTTTTGTACACTTTTTTTCCTAAAGCAGAACCTCCTAAGAGTTCCCAAAATTTTTTTTCTTTGATGATTCTAAGTCATAATCTTAAAATTAAAAATGAAAGGTGTTTATCATCCGAGCAACTCCTTCTTATCGTCTTGATTCCGTTAGAGTGGGATCTCTCGTTGTGAACTTGGATTATCCCTAAAGCGAATATATATATATATTAACACATTGCGTTTGTAGCTCAGTGGATAGAGCGTCTGTTTCCTAAGCAGAAGGTCGTACCCCTACCTGACGCGACATTATTTTATTAATCCAAAACATGATAAATATTTTACAAATGCATTCACCAACTCATATTTTCATAAAACAAACCATCATCAGCTTGTGGATTACGCAGATGCAGCCAGCTTAACTCTCTGTTCAACAAATGATGTAATAGCTGAACTTATTGTTGATAACTTGGATCTGAAACTTATGGAATCAGATGAGCTGCAACCGGGGATTGGCGCGGTTCCTTTGTAAGCTTTGCAGATGTAGCTTATGAATTCCCTGTAATCCTGCAACGGCGAAGAAGGAAAGTAATTTTGGGGGCTCACGGTACTCCTTTGGCTTATGTTGTTCAGAAGCTTCAAAAATGCTAGTCAGCTTCAAAAATGCTAGTCGCACATGTGTCAGATCCTCCAAAAGTGCACAACTTTTGGAGGACCTGACAAACAGATAACGATATTTTTGAAGATTAATTAGAGCAACATAGCCTTTTGGATAATGGATGGTTTAACGCGACTAGCAGACCAAGTTGTGGTTAGAGGAGAATTGATTGTCATACTACACCACAACCGGTGATTTTCTTGAGTTTTATTCCCTCCCTCCCCTGCCATTTTCATTAGTCGAATATGTTTTCAAATTTATCATGTTCGGTTGGCCAAGAATTTTGAAAAACATTTTCTTTTGAAAAACATTTTCTTTAGGAAAACAAGTTGCTTAAAATAAAGAAAATGACTTTTGTAATGGAAGTAAGAAAAATAAGCTTCACGAGTGGTATTTCCACATTAAATGTGTCCTCCACACCCTCTATAATGGTAGATAATATCGCAAAAGTGCAAGAATATAAAGGAAGAATTAGAAACTAACAGTGTAAAGCGGTTGGCCATCAACAACAACCCATGGCACAAATTTATGTGGAGGTGTCTCAGCCGCATGACGCAGTTCAAGCTGCAAAAAAGAATTTTAAGTAACGGTAATTCACGCAGCATAAGATATACTACTGATAATATTTTGTTCAATCAAAGTTCTTTACATATCAAGTTTGCATCTAAGTTCTCGTAAGCTCCACATCTATGATTTTATTTTTTTTTGGTTCAATTGAAGTTGTTTATAGCAAGAAATAAGGAATACATTACGATGTGAAATCAACAATAACAACAACAATATTGTATAACCCCGTAAAGTAGGTCTTGGGAGGGTACTTAGCAGTGGTGGAGCCAGGATTGTCACTAAGGGAGTTCAAAATCTAAAAAAGTAGCCACCCGAACTAGTTGAAGAGGGTTCGACATCTACTATATACATATTAAAAAATTATCTTAACCATGTATAAATAATATAATTTTTCGTCAAAGAGGGTTTGGATGAACCCCCTAACAAAGGGTAGCTCCGCCCCTTGTAGTTAGAGAGCATGCAGACTTTTCCCTTACCTCAAAGGTAGAGATATTATTTCTGATAGAGCCTCGGCTCAAGAAAAAAAAAATAGTTCAATGCAGTTCAAAAAAAGAAGTAACAGAAGTACAAGAATAGCAAATATTAACAACATTATATAGTAATATGAGAGTAACTATAACAATATAATATGATAGTTGAAGTATAAGAAACAACTGATACTAACAGATGATGCGAAATCATAAATTTGAAATAGATATGAAATTCGCTTAAAGTTAAACCCAAAATGAATCTTTACAGCAATGTAGTTCAGAAATATCACCGACGTACCAAAAAAGGCTCAGTAACACCCAAAAAACACAAAAAGAGAGAGTGAAACAGAAAGAACAGGATTAAATCTAAATCAATCAAGAGAACTAACCTCTTTCCCCCGCTCACCGTGAACACAATCAGTAATGAGCTTTTTCTTCAAATTCAGTTTTTCGAAACATGTTTCCCATTGGGTATAATTCTTATGGTAGACCAGACTTTCCACACAGTAAATAAAAGGGAAGTGTTCGTTCTGCATCAAATGTATCCAATGAAAATGCAACTAGACTTTAGAATAGTCGCAAAATCAATTTTCGACAACTAAACTATGGATAAGTACTGAAGTCCTCAGAAAGTACAGATAATCGGAAGGTGCAATTTTGATTAGCAGCTTACCAAATGTGGCCAGACATCAAGAGCGCAAGCCTCTACCGTGTCCAGAAAACATTCAGCTGGACCATGCTGCAACCATAACAACAAAGGTAACATCATAAATCTCTTCAACTTTTTTTTAATAACTGTAGTGTCGAGCCAGCTTTCATACACGTCAACTAATTCTACGGGATATCTGTCACCTCCCACCACCAACGGATACCACATAAGTGTGCTCGATACTTATTTTATATATAAGAACCACAACATAACTTAAATGAGTCAAACTACAGCCCAAAATGGATATACCTCCAGTGGTGAATCCCTGATTTAGCATATATCCCGATATTTTGGGATGAAGGCATCGAACCTTATATGAGACTGGTAAGGATATACCAAAACCAAAGATTATCTTATCGAGTATGTGGCAGTCAACTGCTGAATGGGACAAGGCTGGTTCAGTCCACGAATAGTTAGACCATCCGAAAGTTACTAATCAGGGCCACGCTTCACGACCACATGACCATAGATATATGAACGACCTATCAGAATATGATCAAAGTACCCGGACAAAGGACAACTCAGATATTAAACCCGCTCAGATAACAAACGCCACGATCCAAGTCATGTAACAGCTAAAATGGGAGGTCACAGAAATAGTTACTGCTAGATACCTCTTATAAAGTCCTCCATGATTGTATCATCTATATTGTCACCTAATTACTGATACGAAGTTTTTCCCACTGCGAATCAATGAGAAATTTATGCTATATAACATGATTTTCCTACTCATTTTCCATCAGAAAATGCACCGTGGAAAAGAGATTCTCATTGAAACATTGAGAACCTTCCAACACTTTTCTATGTGAAAAGACTGTTATTTGTTCTTCTCTCACCGATTCAATCAAAATATCAATCGAAACAACCACTGAACATCTTTCGGTGGGAAAATAGTAATTTTTATGTACGAAAACTAATTCAAACTCAATACACATGCTCCTATGCAATAAATTGCAAATCACACAAAAGAGGGGTAACTCGCCCTAGGCAAGCATGATGCCACAAGCTCGACACAGAAGGAAAATCCGGTGGGAAGGATTTCAAACTTGAGACTTCCTATACGAAAGCCTCGAACCCAAACCACTGGGTCACCTGAAGGAATTCAAAAATCACTAAATATGTACCAAAAAACTTGGATTACCTGGCATTTGAAGGTGTTATTGGATTGAATTTTTGTATTTCCCCATGGAACAAGTTTAAGATCAACAATATCAATCATCCCATTCTTGAAAATTTTAGGTAAATAATTAACAATAAAATTGGAACAACCAGGACAGAGGCTTTCATAATACAAAGTCAAGGACACCTTTTTCTCACAAGAAATTGAAGAAAATTGGATGAAGCTTAGCAAGGAAATTAGGAAAAATGATGACACACTTTTTTGGGAAAACTCCATTTTGAGATTATGGAACATGGGAATTCTTTTTTGTGTGTGTTTTTGACTTTATGGAGGGTTTGTGCTGATGAAATCACTATCATTGATGAAGCAGATATCAATTTTAAAATGGCAGCTTGACTTTTGATTACGGGTTCAAGTCGTCAAAATATACACAATTATAATAGCTTTTTAGATAATTTTGTATTATAGTTTAGATGCAATTTATTTGGATTATTGCATTAAATTTCATTATATCATTTTATTTGAATTCATTATTAGGTGAATGACGAAAATTTTATTTTGTATAATGATCTATTTGGCACGATTGCATTTGTTACTTTAATATTCTCTTCTTATTTTGTCTTTTTATTTATTGTTCAATAATTTTATTTTATCTTTTATCCTATCTTTCCACAGTAGCTTTATCTTATATTCTGCTTTTCTTTTAGATTTATCATTCAAATTATTAATGTGTAACAGTATGTAACGATGAAGAATGATACAATCTATCCAAATGTTGTATTAATTAAACAATATAGTATGATAAAATACAATATGATAGAATTCATTATAAATCATCCAAACAAAGTGTAAGGGAATTAGATTTAAATCTTTGACTTATTATTTCATCATCATAGGTTCTCTTGCTATCTACTTAAGGATTAGTTCATCGAAAATAACTTTTTATTTATATACAATAAAGAATTAGATTCACCCATATTATTCTTTCTCAAAACTCTTATTTTTTTAGATTACTTGATGTTAGAACTTTTAAGATGTCCATTTTTACTTTATTTTTGTAAGTTGAACTTTACAATGTTTTCTTTAAAGTAATAATAATAATTATAATTATTCACTTTTTAAAATAAGAGAAATATCACTTAAAAACATAATGCGAACGCCATTGGAAACGAGTAATCTAAAATAATATCCATAAATTTCGATTATATATATTTTTTACATTAATTGCCCACTTGTACTTTTCAAATTGGAATAAAGTAATTAATTATTAGCTATCTTGTATGCGAATATTAAAAAAAAAATCCACGTGAATTATATTTTATTTAAAAAATAATCTAGATCTCATCGATATCACCTAGCCAAGTACCTCTTTCTAAAAAATATTTCCTCGTGGAATTTTATAATGCCATATTTCACGAAGAATAATACTCTTATCATTTTAATTTATTTAGTTTAATTTATTCAAATACAAATTTTTTAAAAAAATAAAAGGAAATTATTTATTGTGTGGTCTTCACCTAAAAATAAATATGATATATTCTTTTTGCCCTATTTTATATGAATTAGTTTAACTTGATACAAAATTAAGAAAGAAAGATTTTAAAATATGTAATCTAAAATAAGTGATAGATATTTATATGATTGTAAGTCATTTTATTAAAAATAAAATAAATATTTTAAAATTAAATTGTTACTAAATATATCTTTTTTGGTACTAATTTATAAAGTGGGACAGTAGAAGCATCAAATATTTTTAAATTTTATGATTATAAATATATTACATGTTCGAATTAAAGAATTGTAAAATAAAAGTGGCATTACTTTATTACTTTTAATAATTAATAATGGACAATGACAGTGTAATTGATCAATTCATAAAACGTATTACGCTTTTTTCTCAAATTTCAATTTTGCCCATATTTAATTTATTTATTAGTACTTAAAAAAATTATCTCAAATAGATTTTTGGTAAATATATTCAAGTTTTAAGGTTCATTAAAACACTTAAATAAGTCTAGAGGCGATGATAGCAATTAATAAAAACAAATCTTCATTCTCTACAGATGTTGACTTATTAATTCTATTTATTAGATTTATTTTATATTACTTGATCTCAATTGACTGACACAACATACGAAAACTTTAATTCGACCTTAATTAGAAGTGTATTTTACTAAACTAATTTGATTGGGACTGATATTTTTTAGATGAAGATCTTTCGAAAATATCTCTATATCTATGAGTAAATGTAAATTTTGGGTACATTTTACCTCTCAGACTCCACTTGTGGAATTTCACAGAGTATATTATTGGTGGTGGTGCTTTGATGTAGACAACATATAAAGATTCATACTTTCCATATCCACAACCCCAAACTGAACCAAATTCTCAGATTACAACATTTCCTTTGAACAGCTGTTTAGAGAGAACTGAGCACCTTCTATATTATCCATCATGACAAATATTAGTACAAACAAATGCATTCATCAACTATTAAAGTATCTCATCATTCCCAGCTTCAAGGAGCTCTTACATTAAACGTAGCACGATAGAGAATCCTCGTGGATTATGCAGACACAGTGAGCTTACCGCGGTTCAACCATGATGTGATAGCTGAACTTATAGTTGATATCTTGGAAATGACTGTCTGCTTTAAACAGAAAGGATTAAGCTTCCTTCCCATTTTAAGGACATTGAAGGATGAGCTGCAACTGGGGACCGGAGCAGTTCCTTTGTACGCTTTGCAGATGTAGCTTGTGAAATCCTGGTAGTCCTGCAACAACGAAATGTATTGCCAAAGCAGTTTAAGTCCGCTACTTGAAGTGAATACGCTGGCAAGTTCCGTATAATTATGAAATAGTTTTCATGGGGAATGCCGAGTGGGGTGAGGAAAGGACTTTGTTGTGGATGTGCATGCAAGAAAAGAACTTGAAAATGTATTACAAGAAACAGTTAGAAGAAAAGGACTGTAACAATAGATAATAAACAGTGCAAGTTCTGAAATGTAGAGTAAGAAGAAACTGACATCGTAAAGGGGTTGGCCATCAACAACAACCCATGGTACATATTTATGAGGAGGTTGAAGGGCATTCGTCTCAGCTGCATACTGTAGTTCGAGCTGCACATAAGATCAAGTCGCATAAATTCATAGACATAAGCTGTTACCATAGGAAACAAAACATATAGTACCATCAAGGCTCTTGATGAATAAAATTTGCTTCTGATAAGCTCGATGATAATGATTTTCTGTTGTTAGAATTCAAGCCAAACAAATGGATGCTAGGACTAGCTTTTTGAGTTATCCTAAACAGTTTCATTAATCTCAAACAGCACATGTGAGTAGCTTAAATCCTCTCCGGTCTCAGCATAGCGAGAAATAAACAAAACATCATTTGTTGATCTGCACGACTAGCAATTTCTGAAGTACTTTCACTGCTATGTTACCTATTTTATCTTGAATTTCTTAATTAATTTGATTCACTTCCACTCTTCATGTTGCTCTCATGAGTCATGAGAATGAGGTTACAATATCAATTAAATTAACCAAGCTGCCACTTGTTTACCTAAATTTTATATCATTAGCCACCTAAATTTTACCGTCTCTCTATCTCTATGAGGTAGTGGTAACGTCTGCGTACATTTTACCCTCCCCAGGACCCAGACCCCACTTGTGTGATTCCACTGAGTATGTTGCTATTGTTATTAGCCACCTAAATTTTACCTCAGTACCTTTGGCAAAAGAGATTAGTGACTCCTTGGTGAGAATATGCAATCCTTTCTCACTCATATGACCAACCTTCTCTGTCACAAAAAAGTACATTAATCTTATGTAGGGTCGTGTTTCATTCTCTTGGCTACATTTCTGCACTCGTCTTGTACAATATGCAAGAAGCACCCTTCTCTGCAAGCATCAATGGTCCCTTGGTGACTCCCAACTTTTGATTTACAAGATGGTTCTCGTGCGCATCTCATATGGTATCTGTCAACTTCAACAGGAATTTCCTTCTAACATATTGGCACGAAACTGTCGGAAAGCGAAGTTGAATACATTTGATTTGGTATATTTTGATGTTGTTAGTATTAACTGAGATAGATCATAGAACCAATGGGCCATAAAAGGTATTTTGATACTTCTATTGGTGATACTTCATGCAAACTGTTGAGTTTATTTCTTAAGAACCAAAAAACACGTGTTCTAAGCTTTTCAGAATTTTCATGTTCTAGAAGAAAGTGAGATGACTTGAATGTTAACACGTCTCTGACCTGACAACGGAGGTGATTACATTTCAAGGGACTTTGACGGGTATTGTTTAAGCCATGGGATTGTACATGAAAAGACAGTTCCTGAAACCCCACAACACGATGGTACAACTAAGAGGATGAATTGCATCATGGTTGAGAAGGTGAGAAGCTTGCTGAGCATGGCTAAACTGCCCATCTCATTATCAGATGAAGCAGTTCAAACTTCAGACAAACTATTACTTGATCAACAGAAGTCTATCGATTTCAATGGGTTTAGATATTGCTGGAGAAAGTTTAGATAAATGAGGAGTGTCCTACTCCCAAGATAAAGGTGCTCATGTGAGAGCTTACAAACATGGACGGTAGGAGCAATGAATAAAGTTGCACAACAAAGTCATTCTCTGCATACATACTGTGGGACCCCGAAAAGAAGAAGTCCTCAAGCAGAGATATAGTCTACCGAGAAAATAATGTGGGACTACTAATAATCAGTCAGCGAAGGGAAAAGAAAAGGTTCATAATCTTGTTATATTACTTCTGCTTCTAACCATCCTGTAGGCGAAGAAAGCACTACGGAAAGAGTAGACAAGGTTGCTGAGAGAAGGAGCACCCTGATGAAGATGTTGAGGAAGGGGCGCCACTTGAATGTTGTGTAAGTGAAGCATCCTACTCTAGAAGAGAAAGAACAACCTCATCCTACTAAAGAAGTAGAGCAACCTCTAAGGAAATCAAAAATGCAGAGAGTCAAAACATCCAATTACGCTTTCCTCAAGTATGTCCTCATTAGTGATGAGAGGAGCCAAAAAATTTTAAGAAGGTATAGAATGAAAGTCCTGCAGAAAGAGGTGGCATCTCTATCAAAAAAATAGTCACGTTTGGAAATTTTTGATAACAACTTTATCATTTCGTTGTAACCTAAATGCGAATGACATAGTTACTGATAAGAAGTTGATCAAGTTGACTGGAGATTTGTCCAAGTCATTTGACATGACAACTGGGTTGGGCCCAGAACAACAAATTCTAGAATGAAGATCGTTCAAGAAAGAACAAGTAGAAAGGTGCTGTTGTCACAAGCAAAGCACATCGAATGTGTTCTTGAATGCTTTAACATGGCTAATGCTAAGTCAATATGCATCCCTCTTGCTAGTCATACAAGATGTGTCTTACAAGAAATAAAGAGAAAGATAGCATGGGAAAAATTCCTGATGCTTTTGCCATCAGAAGTTTAATAACATAACAATCTGCAACAAACATGACACTGCTCATGCAAGTGATGCTGTCAGTGAGTTTCTTGAAAATCCCGAAACAGAACACTGGGATCTCTCAACTGGATATTCCATATACTGGAGAGATATCTCAAGGGACTGCTTGTGTTTAGAAACACATGATCCTTTCAAGCAGTGTTTCTTTATTGGGAACGATTCTCCACGTTTAAATTTTGGTGGTGGTGTTTCTCTTTTTATTTTCGTTGTCGCATCCGCTTTGATTCTTGTAGCTTACCGTGAATAGTATTTTTATGTGCTATTTATACCAACACATTGAAGGGTATATCCCAGAGGGGGAAAGAGGAGGTATTTGCAAAAAGGTGCAACATAACTATTATGATAATGAAGCAATATGTAACAGAGAATGCTTTGCTTTCTTTTTATTTTGTTTTTTATCTCTGTCTACTTGAACTTAGTTTTGTTTAGAATATATTCAAATTCAATAACTTCTATATACATAAATGCATAATCGAGCTAGTATGCTCAGGAATGTATATCTATGAGCAGACAACAGTCGACTTAAAGAAATTCCTCTTCTTTATGTTCATATGTTCAACATCTATAGATTACGCATAAAGCACAATAGTGGGGGAAAAGTTCTTTTTTCTTTTTTTGTACATTGTGATGTGAAATCATAAATTAAATAGATACTAAATTTGTTTAAACCCAAAGTGAAATCTTTACAGCAAAGTTATTCAGAAATAATAATACTTACCACGAAATGCTCAATAACACCCAGAAACCAAAGAGAGATACAGAAACGACATAAAGGGCAGCCCGGTGCACTAAAGTTCCCGTTATGCCCAGAGTCCGGAAAGAGCCAGAGCATAAGGTTCTATCGTACCATCCTTACCCTGCATTTCTGCAAGAGGCTGTTTCTACGGCTTAAACTCGTAACCTCCAGATCACATGGCAACAACTTTACCAATTTCGCTAATGCTCCCCATTAGAGAAACATAAAGGAAATATTATCTGTAAATCAATCAAGAGAACTAACCTCTTTCCCTCGTCCACTGACGACACAATCAGTAACAAGCTTTTTCTTCAAATTCAGTTTTTCAAAACATGTTTCCCACTGGGTATAGTTCTTATGGTAGACCAGACTTTCCACACAGTAAATGAAGGGAAAGTGTTCATTCTGCATCAAAATCCAACAAAAATGCAACTACAATTTAGAATATCTCTTCGAGAGATATAAAAGTAACATTCTACCTATCATTTATCAAGTAACTCTCTAACGTGGTGCTACACATATATCCTTTAAGGGGTTGCCCCTTTCAAATCTATGTTGCTCGGACTCTTCAAAAAATGTCGGCAGGTGTGTGTTGGATACTCCAAAAGTAGTTCATTTTAGGAGAATATGATACGGATGAGATAACATTTATGGAGAGTTCGAGCAGCATAGGTTTCAATCACAAGTTAAAGATTAGCAATACAAATATTAGTAACGCATGGATTATTTCATCCTATACATCAAACTAAACATGCTCTGAATGAACCGAGCTGTGATGTTTTTAAGCTTTTCAACCAGCAAACCAAAACTTATCGAAAGCATGCTCAAACAACTCCAGTTAGAAGCTTACCAAATCTGGCCAGGCATCAATTGCACATGCCTCTACAATATCCAGAAAGCATTCAGCTTTTCCATGCTGCAACCATTACAAAGACAAATTTAAAAATTCTCTAATTTTGCCTAATCCTGTACATATATACAACAACAACAACAACATTGGAAGATAAAACTTCTAAAGTTCACTCCCAAAATCTATGGCCAAACGCTAGCTAAATCTTGGATCTGCCTCCAGTTGAGGGTTGGAGCTACAATCTCTTTTACAGATACAGTCAAATCTGGTAGCTTTGATCCAAACACAGTATTTGATGAATATGTACAAATTAAAGAACCAGAATCCTCCCCCCACCCCACACTCCATCAGCTTCAAATTCTAGCTCAACCTGAACCCACTAACTCTAAAAATCCTAAATTTATCCATGTTATAGATGTAGTGAAACAACAAGAAAGAAAAATAAGGGGGTGGGGGGTTGTTGGATTACCTGGCATTTGAAGGTGTTGTTGGGTTGAAGCTTAGTATTTCCCCATGGAACAAGTTTAAGATCAACAATATCAATCATCACATTCTTGAAAATCTTAGGTAAATAATTAACAATGAAATTGGAACAGTAAGGACAGAGACTTTCATAATACAAAGCCAACGAAACTTTTTCCTCACAAGAAATGGAACAAAATTGGGTGAAACACAGGAAGCTAATCAGGAAAAAAGATACATTTTTCTGTAAAGAAACAACCATTTTCAGATGATGAAATTTGGGAAAAATTTATTCTATTCTTTGTGGGGTTTCTTCAAGATTGTCAATTTGGGGATTAAGCCCAAAAAAAACAAAAAAAAATCTTGAAATTCCACTGCAGAATGAGAAGACGTGGGATGAAAAGAGAGGAGACACGTTGAGACTGATGAATGATGAGGAAAAATAACTTTATTTTTTATATCTTTTTGTAAAAAATAGTTATAATTAAGAAATTTTCTAAATATGATTATATATTATAATTTATTTAAAATATATAATTAAGTTTTGTTTTTACAAAGTATATCTCAAAGTCGATTGTCAAAGTTTTTTTAATTTGAAATCATAAGAAAATATATTGTATTCACATGCATAATAATAACGTATCCAAGTTAATTCGTATGTATGTGATACATAAACATATCTCGCTCGTCTCCCTCTTTTCTTGCTCGCATCTATGGTCTCAGATGCATGTATCTAGTGTGATGTAGATGAGACTCACTCATCTCTTTCCCTATCGCAGCGTATTCGATATCTGAATTGAATTTGATATAAATTATTAATTAGTGAGATAATATATATTTATTTTAAACTATAGGGACAAGTGGTAAATATAATACTAAATATTTGTATAATTAGATAGTTTTTTCTATTTTTATCAAATATAAGTACGAGTTTGCGTTATGTACATGTATTGCGTTGACGTAAATATTTTGGTATATTATCAAATTTAAATAATATTTCTATGAAAATTTTCCTTCAAATATGAAATTTCTAAATTAGAAATAAAATGGCTAACGTCCTAAAAGAAATTTTAAAAATGACCAAATAATATAAGTACTTTTTCCACGATATTAGTACTAATATTAGAAGATAGAGTACTGCCTTTAGTATCAACATATCTATTTTTGGGCATTTTTATTATTACTTAAAGGCATTTTCGTCATTTCACTTATAACCCTTTTGTTATTCTCCTCCACGTGATTACGTAGGTGGCATGTATTGGCAATTTCATCGATCACTTTCATTCATTTATTGAAAAAAAAAAAGAATACGCTCTTCAACTCTTTCTCCTCCATCTCCTTCAACTACTCTAGCCTTTTGCTTTCCACAGGTAATTCGCTATTTTGGTCTTTAATCTTGACTTTTATTTTTCAATTTTCATCTTTGCATGGTTGAATTCAAATTAAGGATAAATAATTGTGTACATTTTTAAAGAATCGAAAAACAAGAAACCCCAATTCTCCGACCATCATCAAAACATGAAGAAAATGAATCAATAATTAGTCTTGCTATCGATTTCGTGGAATTTCTTGAAAGAAGTACTTTCTTTGTACAAATCGACTTTGTTCTTACCATTAATTATCATTGATAAATTAAGAGGCATATAAATAGATGAATGTTAAAACAATTAACAATAGATATATTAATCAAATAATACTCTTGATAAAATAGTCATGTCAATCATTATTTTTTTAATGAATATTTCAAATTTAAATGTGACAAAAAAATGTGAACGAAGAAAGTATATAGATCAAAAGAAAATTATTAAGCATTAAATATGGAAGAATTTTCATATATAGCCACTTAAAAATACTTTAGTTATGCTCTATAACTATAGTTTAAGTAATTATATTTCATAATTATAGTTATAGCAATGTTCATATAATTCGACAACATTTGTATACGTTTGTATAATTAGCAATACAATTCATAGTTTTTGTAAAATGTTGTATATGTTTCACTACACAATCCGTGCACAATGTTTTATATTTCACTATACAATTGAATTCGCGCACAACGTTTGTATAATCGCGCATAACATTTGTATAAATTCTGCAATTATACAAAACTCAAACTGTAATTACAATTAGATATTTACTGAGAATCATAATTAACTCAAAGTATAACTATATTAACTAATTAACTAGTATATATTTGGTTATCCACATAATTTAAAAGATTCGAAACTCAATTCACATCTGGAAACAGTCGCTTTATGTTTTTAAACATAGGGGTTAGGCTGCGTACATCCGACCCCCCCTCACCCCACAATGAGCGGGAGCCTTTTGAGGCACTGGGGTATGTTGTTGTTGAAACTCAATTCACATGGTTGGAGGCCCAAATTAGTGACCCATCAAAAGGCCAGCCCAACTTAGCCATAGCCCAACAGATAGAGGCTTTCAAGGTTAACTACTTAAGCAAAAAAACTAGGGTTTAAGCCGTTCTCTCGTCTTCTTCAACGACGCAACGAAAAAAATACAGAGAAATTCGTAAACTGCAAAGATGGTTCGTACTTCTATCTTCCATTTCTTAACTGAATAAATTTGTTTGTACATAATGTGATGCATCTCTTAATCAATTTTGTATGCTTTGCTAAGTTTTGTTAGTAAATTTTTTTCATGGATTATAGCGTAGATTCAAATTGGAATTTACCTAAAATGTATGTAAAACATTGAGTTTGTTCCAATTTTTGCTGTGTTCATTTATGTTATCTGTTGTCTCGTGACTGAAGGATCAGTTTCAGGTCATTGATGAAGAGATTGTGGAGTTTTGAAGCCAAAATCTACTTGTTTTGATATTATGCTAGTGAAACTTTAGTTTATGTATTGTAGTTTTGCTGTAGAGATGCGTTTTAGATGGCTTATTTTATAGTTATATGATGTGTTTGGCCCTTTACATAATCTGATGGTTTCATTTACGGAAGATGAGAATGACTCACGGGAACCTTGTTTATGAAAGTTTGTGTTATACATCATATTGCATACTTGGCGCTGGTTTACATACTTGAAAATAATCTTGCGTCGTCGAAGATATATCTAGGAAAATTTATGTATAAACTTGGGCTTACATTTGTTTACAGGCTAGAGGTTTGAAGAAGCATCTAAAGAGGCTCAATGCCCCTAAGCATTGGATGCTTGATAAGCTTGGTGGAGCGTTTGTAAGTGAACTATCTTTGAGTATTTACTTAGTAGTTCAAGATGATTTGGAGCTGCTTTAGCAACAAAATATTGTGTCTTTTGTTCTGTAGGCTCCCAAGCCGTCCTCTGGTCCACACAAATCAAGGGAGTGCTTGCCATTGGTCATTATCTTGCGAAACAGGTTGAAGTATGCTCTCACATACCGAGAAGTGATCTCAATTTTGATGCAACGACAAGTTCTGGTTGATGGGAAAGTTAGGACAGACAAGACATATCCCGCTGGTTTCATGGGTAAATGCACTTCATCTAGTTCTTCCATTTTTGGTATCTTTTCTTATGCAATGTCAATTCATGTTGTATTCATGGTATTTGATGGTTCATGGTATTTGATGGTTACAGATTTTAAACATCTGTCGTATATCACAAGTATACTTGAAAAGAATATTGAAGGTGCTGGTTGAAAAGTTAGTTTGGTAGATAAAACATCACATTAAAGTTTAATTCTTCCAACAATTTAATGGATTTGATCTCTTAAGTTGCGCGGAAAGAGAATTGTGTTAAACATTTCGAAACATTCTAAAGTAGGCAGAGACATATAAACCAGAACTTCTGGAGTACTATGGATAGGCAGTCTGTTTGTCAATGGATGTTTCTGTTCAATTTTTGTTTAACATTCTCTTTCTTTCGTCTGTCTGATTTGTTTTACTCTTGACATTGATTAATCTAGTGTTCTATGTACAGATGTTGTTTCAATTCCAAAGACTAATGAGAACTTCCGTCTCCTTTATGACACCAAGGGCCGCTTCCGTCTTCACTCGGTCAGGGATGAGGAAGCCAAGGTAGATTATATGTAACTTTTCGCATTGGTGACGAATTTCGCTGTTTAATTCATTTTTTGGCCATCTAAAGTTTATTATTGGTATACTGTTCTTATTTGAATGCCTTTACCTTCCTATTGGCAGTTTAAGCTTTGCAAGGTCCGATCTGTGCAGTTTGGTCAGAAGGGAATCCCATACCTGAACACTTACGATGGAAGAACAATCCGCTATCCCGATCCTCTCATCAA
>JAABOM020000096.1:1790310-1813511 GCA_011800125.2 Solanum clarkiae
GGCAGAATTTGTGAGCCGATTTTGGGATCTTTGTGATTCAAGATTAGTCCAAGTGCCCTATCGGCACTAGTCATGGCTCGGGGTTTTGGGTCGTGACATTTGATAGAGTGGTTGTTAGATTAATTATGTTGTATGGGTAGACTGTTTGACTAGTCAACAACTCACATATCCATAAGATGAAATTAATAGTGGAAATGACGATGTTGAGAAGGATGAATGGAGTAAACTAGGAGAGAAATAATTAGAAACAAAGATATTCGAGACAAGGTGAGAGTGATTCACATGGTAAATAGATAAGAGAAGCGAAATTGAGATGGTTCATACATGTGAAAAGAAGATAAAAGATCTGGATCCCTAGGGTGAAGTGTGAGAATGTGGTGGGTTTGAGGAGAGATAGAAAGATATGAAGGTCGAGAATTAGAGCACAAAAAGGTGAGTAGGTAGTCGAGTGTTGTCTAATTTTTCCTACTTAGTATATTATGATCACTCTCCTAATATGTTGTTTCCCTTACTTTGGTTATCGTATTATTTGTTACTGTCTCCTTTTTATATTATCTTCTTCTTTACCTTTATATTCCATTTTCCAATCTTGAAGACATTTTACTTTAGTCAAAGGTCTTCCAAAATATATAAGTCTCTCTACTTTCATAAGATAAGGATAAAATCGACATATACATCGCTCTTTTCACACCTCACTTTTGAAGCTACACTTTATATATTATCTTTATTATTACTGTCATTATCGTTCTCGTTAGGTGATAACGGCTCAATCTATCCCCCCTCGTATGTTATAGTGATGTATATAAGATAACACAATTAGTTTTTAACTTTTCTTTTGTCATTAATAAGATGATTTATAGCAAAAAATATTTTATGTTATTTTCAGTAATAATTTTTATAAGTTTTTTTTTCTTTTTTAAACTCGTTACTAATAGATAAATCATGTCGATAAAAATTTGAGATAATGATCACTGATTTTGAACTCAAAGATGTGATAAGAAGAATGTGACATGAAGTGGTGCAAACTGTTCAACCACATTCCATACCTAACATTAAAAGTATATAAAAATGAATAAAATGTTGTTTATTTTATAATTTTAATAGTATACAAGTACTAAGCAACAGTTAAATCACATGATTGAAGATAATGTAAAAAGGTGAAGTGGTTTCATTGTCTCCATACAGTAAAACACAGTGTGCCCTAAGGTGAGATCATGTCTTTTTATCCAATTAATTAGTACAATATATGCAAGCATTTCCCTCAATCCCCTTACATTTATTAATAGATATATTGATCATAGGGTTGTTATATTATTGGTGGGTGAGATGGCAAAATCATCGCATGAAAATATGATTCGTTCAGCCTTCGAGGTGGCCACTGATTTGGACTTGATCGTTCAAGTTTGAAAATCCTTGCTAGCGAAAGTAACGAATTTTGTCTTCTGGGTTGAGCTCGTCGCACTGGACTTGCCTAGTGCGGGTTACCTCTCTTATATGGTTTACGAGCTATTGCATTAGATCGGAGGTTTACCCTGTGTGCTCCCAAAGATTAGCGCTTGCAGGCTCCCATTGTTATTAAAAAAAAAATTCAATTTATTCTAGATTGATTATTCATTATTAGAAAATAAGAAATTAGCGATGGACAAATTTCATAACTAGAAAGCTAATATTCCATCATTTAGTCATGGATAACGGTATATTAAGAAAATTCAATTAGCTAAAAGCTTTTTCAGCAACAGATTAGTCGGAGATTATCAATAAATTTTATAGTTAATTTCATATTTCTAGTAAGGTTTGATCTTCTCATTTATTAGTTAAGTTCATTTCAGCCTAATCCATTTCAACTCATAAAATATTGGATTGATATGTAATTCAAATTGATCCATAAGAAATTTTGTCAAAATATTTTCAAAAATATATTTTTTTTCGTAGTATATGTAATATATAATTTACAAGTAGAAATTGTAAGCAATTTTAATATTTAAAAGTGAACAAACAATTAAACACTATAACGACGAGGGATATCGTTTTTCTTTATATTTATATCTAATATTTTCATTTTATTATCCTCTATCTATATTATACACATAAATATCTAGATATAATTGTCTTTGATGAAAATCATATAAATATTTTACACCATCGAAGCTACAAACGTAATAGTAAGTATTAACTCTTCATAGCATAATTTATATAATTAACAACCTCAAGTATTGGTAGTAGCGTAATAGTATTAAAGAATTCAAAGTAAAATTCGACCTCTACAATATATATGGAAAAAAAAAACTTATGTATAATATAATTTTTTTACTAAAGTGTTACTCCGAATCACCTTGGCGCCTTATAGTATTCTGGCTCCGCCCCTGTCTTAGATAATAGAATAATATAAAAGTTATTCTTTACACTATATATATAATGAAACTAAACACATAAAGAAATCAAGAAATGTAATGTCTATAATATCTACATGAAATATATATTTTTATTTATAATAAAAATTATTTATTTCATATAAAAAGAAAGAACTATTAGAATAAGTTTGGCACATATAGAGTATGATTATATGAGTGATTGAAAAGATTTATTGAATGAAATGAATTATAATTTTTTAAAAACAATCATGCATATCAAAGTTAGAAGAATAAAATTTGTAAGCAAATATATTAATTTACTTTTTTTAAAAATTTAAGGCTTCCATTTGATTTTCACCTTAGGTCACTAATGTCTACGTGGAAAAGACCTTATTTATATATAACATAATTTTTCGATTGAAGTGTTACTCCAAACTCCTTTTCTGTATTCTGACTCTGCCCTCTATCTTAGATAATAGAATATATATATATAAAAGAGAGAGAGAGAGCGCATAGGCTTGTTCATGGTTATGGTTAAGATCCCAATCGAACCGTAATCCGAACCAAATCGATCAAAAAATTCAATATTTGATTTGATTTGGTCAGGTTTGATTTTTAAATTTTGAAAATCAATTTTATTTGGTTTGGTTTGGTTTTACCAAAAAAAATATAAAAATAATCAAGCCAAACCGAAATAATTATATATATAAATTTTATAATTATTTATCTAGTATTCATAAATAATATAAATATTTTATTATATTTTAATGAACTTAAATAATTAACTTTACTATTTATATTTGAAAATTTTCTTTGTTAGTATTTTGGCATATAATTTGTTTGTATCCTTCCCCATGTAGTTATGTGACTATTGAGCTTGAATTTTTTTTTCTATAATTATTTGATATTTGGTAATGACTTTAGTACTGCTTAACTGAATCACTTTGTTCATATAATAATAATTCTAATACTATTGCTTAATTGAATTCACAATAGCTTTCTATGGATTATTCATGTACTATGTGTTTGTATCTCTCGAGATATGAATACCTTCAATAAACTTATTACTTTCGAATCGAAAAATTAAAACCAAATCAGTCGAAATCAATAATAACCAAACTAACGATATTTTTTTCATTTGATTTGATTTGATTTTAAAATTTTAAAAACTAATTAAATTAATTTAATTATAATTTTAACTAATAACTGATCTAAATCGAATCATAAATACCTGTGCGCACATATATTTAACTTAAATGCATATCCTTATATGTAGATCTTATCTTAAAAATAGAGCAAAAAAGCATTAAAGAAAATTAAAGGAAAACGTGACTTAAACGCTACGGAGTCAACATCTAGAATTAAAAAAGCCTGCAATAAAATTTATGACAAAAGGCAAGTGGCTGCTAAGCTAGTAAAAGCATACACTTATTATGTTTCCTATTATCTGTCGTTTTTATCAAATCATTTTTATTAAATATAATTTATTTAAATTAAATAAATATTATTAAATATTTTGAAATAAAATGAATAATTAATAAATATGAATGAAGAAAATATATGGAAGAAAGTTTTAATGTTCACATTATACACTTTTACTATCTCAAAATAAGCATTGTTTTAGCTCTTTCATCCACTTCAAATAAACCCAACAAATATTATATATCATTTATTCATTAATCAATTATATTTATTTATTTGATTTTTTTTTTGAGAACTGAATATGATTAAAAAGAAGTAATTCTTAAGTGTAAGAATATAATTAAAAATAATTACTACTAATTATTGTGTCTTTTAATTTTTATAACAATAATTATATTGAAATAATTTGTTTTTATTAAAACAATATTTATTTTAAGATAAAGTGTGCATGTCAAATTAAAACCCTAGCCACAACTACTTCCCCTTTATTGTTCTGAAATAATAATAATAATACTTCATACAATTAAACCTCTCACAGACTCTCAGAGTACTGAATATATATAATTATTAATAGGAATAAATAAATAAATAAACATTTAAGAAGTTACCAGAGGCACAGACTGAAAAGTCATAGTTTCAGATTAAACAAAAATAGAACCATATTTTGGAACAAATAATAATTATAAGTAACTTTATTATAAATTAACTATAAGTATTATTTTTCTACTATATTAGAAATACTCTATCAACATGTTAGCTTATTGTCATTATAAATTCATTATCGAATTAGTGCTTGTGTTAATTTCTGCTTGATCTTTGAAATTAGTATAATATTTATCAAATTTGTTCCTATTTATTGGAACGCTATTGGATCAAATGACAAAGACATTGTTAAAAAAAAGATGACTTTTTCTGGATGAAATCAAAATTGGATTCATATATAACTAAACTCATATATAATATATTAAAGTACTTTATTTATTTAAAATTATGCAATACACCTCATTATATACGGTCTGGTTCTTTTTTGATGAGTCTAGCCTAGAGTTTTAATGTCCTATTTGTGTCAGAGTCTCTAAAAATATACTGCTTTTGAAGAAATTCAACATACATTTTTAAGAGAGAACAATACATAAAGTGTCTAGCACATGCAAGTTGGCATTGATAAATGATGACAATGAAATTCAATTTCATAATTTTTTATATTTTAATATCATATTAAAGTGTATGACTATTTTATGTTAAGAAAATTGTTAGAAGGAACAGACTTTTCTCTAATTAATTATATATATTTTGTTAACGTACAATAGCTTTCAATTCTTAGCTAACAAAGAGGTTACTTAGTACAAGTATGACATGAAGAAAAAAAATTAGAATTGGCTTGAAATGAATAACCACTCAAAAGTTTGATCAAGAAAAATTCTATCATGAAACTAAAATACTATTAAATATATTTATTTAGACTAGCTTTTATAAAAATAGATAAAAAATAAAAAAAAGTGGATCGATGAAAATTGAGATGGAGATTTTTAACCAAACAAGTCGATAGTAGGTAGTGATAGATGAGATCCTCTATGATAAGTCGGAATTGTTTGAATTTAATTGATATTTTTATCAATCATCAAACTCACACTTACAATAAAAAAACAAGAATAAATATAAATAAGGATGGTTCTAAAGAAAATCGCGACAACCAAAAAGGTCAATATTAGGTAGTGATAAGCGAGATAGGGGGATTGTTCTTATATCTATCGTCAAAATTACACATACCACAAAAAAAACACATAGAAATTAATAAACTAATTTCAATATCCAGATCGATTAATACAAGAATATAAATAAAGATTAAAAAAAGAAAAATATATACATACCTGGGAATTGTTTGTGAAATTTTGTGAAGGTTAATTACTTGAGTAATTTTATAGAAAAAGTATGAAGAAGCCATAGAACTCAGGATGGATAGCGCCAATATATTAATTGATGAATTTATTGTAACAAAAAGAAATAAAAAGAAGGTAAATTTATGGGAAATAAAAAAGAAAAATTAAAAAAAAATAAAAAGAAAAACAAAAACAAAACATCACATTATTTTTCATGGCGCTATCCCTCCTGAGCTTTACAGATCCCTCCATACTTTTTATTTTCTTCAAGTTGTATATCACTTGTATATTACATAATATACATGTATATTATATGTACTCACCAAAAAGAAAAAAGAAAAAGATTTTGTTTGATGGTGAAAGATAGTAGAGAGAGTACATGTGTTTATATAGGAGGAGAACAAGAGCTTTTAGGATGTTTTATGTTTGGGGGAGGGGGTGGGGGTTGTATCAGTGGCGGAGTCAGCATCTTCTTTAAGGAGGTTCAAAATTTTAAAAAGTAAAGATACGAACTAATTGAATGGGTCAACATCTATTATATATATATATATATATATAAAAAATTACTTTTATTATATATAATTATTACTATTATTTTTTATTGAATGGGATTTGGATGAATCCCCTTGTTACTATATGGCTCCGTCATTGGATCGTATTACTTAAAAATCACTTTTTTCTACTAAAATTGTTATTGATATTTTGATGAAATTGATTTAAAAAATATATATTATACATAGTATTTCAGTGAGAAATCATTTTCTGCTAATTATTTTTCAATGAGCTAATATATTCACTAAAAAAAAATTTGAAAAAAATCATACTTTATAACATAAATTTTTATTGATTCACGATGAGAGAAAAAACTTTTGTTCCTTAAAGATGTATTTTAAAGAAGGAAATTTTTTTTAGCTATTCATAATATTTTATTTCAGTTATTTTCTCTTTTTCAGCTTATGTGATATGTGTTGATTTGATAGGAAATTTAAAAAGAAAAAATAGGTTAAAAGACATGATTCAAGAAAAAGTTTATAAAGATCTTAGAAATTACATTAGTTTAAAACGTTTATTAAATTTTTATACATATAAAAATCTCAGTTTGATTTTGATTCAATTTTTTCTTAATTAAAATAATTATGATAAAAAAAAGTATGATAAATCAATTTAAAACATGTATAAAAGAAAGTACGATAAAAAAATTATTTAAATTTCAAAATTAAAATGTATTACGTAAATTGAAATTGATCTTGTGAATATTATTTTTTATTTTTGTCTTCTTCCAAAATACGCTGCCGACTACGATACCTTAATCTCTCCTCGAGACACGGCGTATTGTTGAATGGCACTTTTTGTAGAATATAATAATCAAAACTAATATTTTTTTTTTTTTAAAAAAAGAAGAATATCGATTGGACACATTTTCCATGGAGCAAAATATAATTTCATTATGTATCCCTTGAGTTGGTATATATTATTGAATGTCAATAATTATCGTAATTTTTTAATTTATTTTCAACAAAAATTTATCTGTTTCATCAGGATTGTTGTATTCGATTTAAATGAATTATAGACTTCATCTGTAATTCTCATATGTCTAAGAAGTCGAGACAATTTCAATATCTTTTTCTCATAAATTTACATATTTCATCAAGATTGTTATATTTGATTCAGATGAATTTGTAAAATTCGTCTTTAATTGAGATTTCAATTGAAAAGAGATTAGGTTAGTTCCCTCATATGTTTAAGAGCTAAGGTAATCTTAGTTGAAGTTATTTCAATATCTTTCCCACATAAATTTACATATTTCATCAAGATTGTTATATTTTATTCAGATAAATTATAAAATTCGTCTTTAATTGAGATTTCAACAGGAAAGACATAGTTCCTCGATCATATGCCTAAGAAATCGAGGCATTTTTAGTTGAAATTAATTCAATACTGAAAAAAGGGAGTAAGTCGGGTGCATTAAAGTTCCCGCTATACGCAGGGTTCGAAGAAGTGTCCCAACTATAAGGGTCTATTATATGTAGTCTTACCTTTCATTTTTGCCAGAAGTTATTTGCAAAGTTTGAACCTGTGATCTCTTGATCACCTGACAACAACTTTACCAGTTACTTCAACACAATACTAAAAAAAATTTTCAAAAGACATCCATTTATGCAAGTGCTAATAAATAATATAATAGTAGGAATTACATAATATATGGTGTAAAATTTTGGGTCAAAGATGACCAAATCATGGCTTCGATCGTTGTCTTTCACCATCCCAACATAACAAGTGACTTACACTTTAGAGATGCCCCCATTTTCTTCAAAGTAATCATAATTATTTTATTATCTCATCCATATAATAAGGTCGGCAAAACAAAAAGTTTCATGACTTTAATTTCCCATTTGAGTTATTTTTTTGTTGTCATAATTATGCGTGTCAAATAATAGAGTTCAATTAAATTTTAGATGAATTAAAATAGATTAGATTTATAAATAGTTGAGTCAAATGATTGAGTTCAATTAAATTTTAAATGAATTAAAATAGATTGAATTTATAAATAGTCGAGATATTGATTACTCTACGAGTTATTTGGACTAAAATGGATTAAAAAGGGATCAAAATTCAATATGTCCAATTAACACTATATTTCAATTACTTAATTTTTTTAAAAAAAATAATGTTTTTGATGCCTAATAAAATTGTTATTTTTCTTTGTTAATGATCTTTATAACAAATCAAAGATTAAAAAAAAAATGACAATATTTCTCATGGATTAGTTTGAGCTAAATATCTGCTCAACTTTTAATAGACTGAAATGAATTGAAATGAGATGATGAACATAACTAATGAATGAATGAATTAAATAATTAAACCAACAAATTAAATAAGTTATAATTTTTATGAATTAATTTTATCACTTCCGATCATAAATATAAATATCTCATTTCCTGTTCAATTGTTTACTTGTTTAGCTATTAAGGTGATTATATTGTCATGATTTAATATCATATCGGGGAAGGATTTAAGTTATATAAATTGATAAGATTATAATTTTATTTTATATTAATTATTAGTTATAAGTTTTAATTTGTGTTAGCAAGTTAATAGCATATATTCATTCTTAAAAGTAAAATTATATTTCCATCCTTTTAGTAAACAATGATCAGACAAAATAAAAATTATTTTGTTCATCTTTTTTTTTTATAAAAATTAAATTAGAATTCATGATTATCATTTTTAACAAGATTACTAACCATTGCTTATCAAGAAACTTATTTGCAACTACTTGATAATAAATTATCTGATTTATAAATAATTTTTATATGTAATTTAAAAAGTAATAATAATATATTTAGTATAATCTTATAACTGAAAATTTTAAAAAGATAGGATATACAAATATATATCTTACTCTTACCTTTATAGGATAGAGCAACAGTTTTCTATTGATCTTTAACTCAAAAAGAAAGTATCTAATTCAGAATTATACAGGAAAAAAACTACATATATTAGAATACAAAATAAATATAGCGACAAATTATAATATACAATAAAAAAATAAAAGATTGTATGATAACTAAATATTACTACGAAAAGAAAAAGAGGAGAGGAGGAGGCTAGCCTCTCTCAAAACAGAGTGCGATAATACTCAACTACCTTTTAACTATTATCTTAGTTCTCAACTTCAAAACTTCTTCTCTAAAGTCATATCTTCAATCAGTTAAAGTTTATGTTATATCATGTTTAATTATTTCTCGCAATTCTTTTTCAGCTTGCCTTTACCTCTTCTAGCTCCTGCTATATATGGCTAACTTTCACACTTCTTTAATGGCACATCCTCGCACATTCTTTTCATGTACCTGAACCATGTTAGTCTATTTTTTCTCATCTTATCCATGATTGATGCCACATGCATTTTGCTTCGTATAACTGTATTTCTAGTCACATTTCTCTAAATATCCTTACACTTTCATCTACAACATACTCATCTTTGCTGCCTTCATCTTTTGAACATGAACGCTATATAATTGACCAATACGCCTCATACATCAATATTGCTCTAATCACCACTCTATAAAACTTATCGTTAAGTCTAGGCAATACATTCTCATAGTACAATATCGCACTCCAATACAAAACAACCTTTAAGTTCTACACATATAAAACATTATTACAATATCCATGTAATTTAACATATATATAATACTCTAGTAATTTTACAATCTTTATTCTATTTATTAAATTACTCGAAATTCAAATTAAAAATTAGTGAAAGAGGAAGCTTGGAATCTTGAACTTGAAAGCATCCAGCTAGAATTAATCATCAAATACCAACTCACCTTCACAGACATAAAGATTAACATCATTGCAAATTCACCATAATTTATAAGCAAAACACAATTTTTTATGAAAATTTATACACAAACTTAAATGAGGTATTCAAACATTATCATACTCACTTTTTTCAATAGCCAAGACAATAACAAATAAAATACTGAGAAATGTAATTTTTGTTTCTTCTAAGTTGTTTGTATAGTCTTTTATGTAATTATGATGTTATATTTTTTTCTGTCATAATTAATGTGGGGTTCTAATTTATTATTAATTTTGTTTATATATAATAATAAATAACTATAAGTAGATAAAGTCACGAGACTTCCATATATTACAACATCATATTTAGTTTAATTTTTATAAATAAAGTGTACACGTATTTTATTTTCGATAGTATATAAGTAAAGAAGTTATCGATAATTTATGATTCAACAAAAATATAAACATAATATTTATAAAACATAAATGATGATTATAATTGTGGGATGATAATAATTCAAACTTCAAAAGTCAAATATCTTTATTTCGACTATACATACAAATATATGATCTTCAAGATTTTAAAAAACTAATTTTGCATATATAAAAAGTACAAGTCATAAAAATTAACAATTTAAAATAAGTGAAAGGCATAGAAATAAAATGTATAAAAAATTCTTATTGATCGCTTGAAATTCGAACTATGTCATGACATATAAGTCATAAATAGTACATAATAATTTAATTTTTTTTTAATCTAAGCAAACAATAAGGACATAAATCATAATCATTTTCTTATTTTTCAAATTAATTATTAACATATACAAAAATTTAACATGCAAGCCGTCTTAGCTCAGCGGTAGAGCGCGTGGCTTTTAACCACGTGGTCGTGGGTTCGATCCCCACAGACGGCGTTTGATTTTTTATTTTTTTAAATCTTTTGGGTACATAACTATTAAACAAAGGAAAATGTTTATCTGGAAAATAAATGGTTTTTTTATTTAGTTTTTGTGTTTGGGATATAAACACAAAATTATTATTCTAAAAATGAGGTGTTGTTTGAGGAATTTGTTTTTCTAACTACTTCTGCCGTTACATTTTTTAAAAGCTTGTTTTTTTAGTTAAAAAAAATATATATCTAACACACCTTTAGACGATACAAATAAGCTAAATTTGAAATGAGAAAATTATAAAAGAAATTTTATTTATGAATTCTCAAGCCGCGATGAAAGCTCCAACATCACATCAAGTTACATTAATATATTCTTAATTCGAGTGATTGCCATCTTAATAAATACAATCTATTTTAATTTATTTGTGTGATTCTGATATAAACTTTTTAAAAAATTAATAGTAACAATTTTGAATCTTAAACTCTTAGTAAAGATATGTAAAATATGCTAAAATATTCTTTAATTTTATAATTTTAAATGTGTCATGCAGAAAGGTAAAAGTAAAGGAATATCAATTTTAAAAAAAAAATAGATCAAACAAAAGATAAACAAAAAAAATTGAAACGAAAAGACTGCATTTATTTGATCTTATAAAATTCTAATGTGTAAAGACAGTATAAAATTGAAGGAGGTCCATCAAAAGTTCAAAGACCATATTATTAATTTATTATTATTGCAAGTTATTAATGTAAAAAAAATTATATTATATAGATGTATAATCAAAAAGCCAGACACTACGTACACGTTTATCTATACAATGATTATTTTCTATTTTAAATTTAATCTGTTGATAACTAATAGCCATTTGAAGAATGTACTTAAATATGAACAAACAAAAAATTCGAAAATTAACTTGATTTTGTTTATGTTTTTGACTTCTCATAAGGTCCAATTATTTCCACCAATAACAAACAAACATCATTTGAAAACAATGTCTCTATCTGTATGAGGCAGTGATAAAGTTTGCGTGCATTTTATCTTTTTCAAATTGCACTTGTGAAATTACATGAATGTTGCAAGAGAAGTATGAGTTCAACGTAAAAAAAATCCAGACTGCACTTGTGAAATTACACGAATGTTGTAAGAGAAGTATGAATTCGACGTAAAAAAAGGAAAAAGGAAAAAAATTGCACCAGCCGGGAATCGAACCCGGGTCTGTACCGTGGCAGGGTACTATTCTACCACTAGACCACTGGTGCTTGAATGTTGGTAATTGTTTACCAAATTAATTTGTTTTTATTCTAATGTCTTTGATCATGATCTAACAATCCATAAATCATAAGAGAATTTTTTTTAAAAAAAATCATTTACTAAATAATTGACAACAGGTGAAACTTTTGTACTTATGTTGCTTTCTCAATCAATGTCCGTTATTTATGCTGGCTGATCTGAATTCTAGTTGCATAAAGTTCTTTAAAAGAAAAAAAGTGTTCTCTATTAATGTTTTACATCTATTATTAAGAAAAGAAAAATCGTATTCTTCCCGTTGGCTGTTATATCACTTGAAATGAACTTCTAACACCAGTTAATAGGGTGATAAGTATATCTTCTATGTGAAATTATGTGATATTCTTTTTTTTTTTTAGTTGGTTCAAAACAAAAATGTCATCTTTCTATACTTGGTAAGAATTTTGTTTAATTTTTTTTATTTCTTTCTGAAATGATTTATTTGCTTGTATCAAATCAAGTATTTCAAAAATCTTTTTTCGTTTCTAAATTTCAAGCATTTCACATTAATTGAAAAGACATGAAGCAAGCGTTCCTTTCTTTATTCTTAATTAGAGATTTTAAGTTAGACTGTTGAGGTGTAATCACCTTTAAATAGAAGCGCATTATCTTCGAGTAAAATTTTGAATATAAATTCAAATTAGTCAAACCTAAAAAAGTAGTAGAGTGTCATGAGAATTGTCTTGAAATCACAAATTAGTCAGACCTAAAAAAGTAGGTTGAACATGAAATCACAATCTCAAACTATTTTGTGATATGTTTACTTGACTTAAAGATCTATATGCCCCTTTTACTTAAGTAAATCGCAAGAGTGTCATGAGAATTGTCTTGATCCTCTGATATTATTGGGAAAGAAATAGAAAAGAATGTCATCAAATAATTTTTTACTCTATTCATCTCATATTATGCGGCATCTTTTGATTTAACATAGTGTTTAAGATTTTTTTTTTTTTGAACTTGTGATCTAAAATAATCCTTAAATATTTGTGGGGTTGTAAATTATTTTATTAAGCATAAAACTATAATTTTAAAGTTAAATTATTTTCAATTATAATAAGATAAAGTTTTTTTTGGAATGAACTAAAAAAAATGTGTTACATAAAATAAAACAGAACTATATAATTTTTCTTACTCTTCTTCTTGTTGTGCCTTTTACCAACCGGGTAAAGGTTACATACACACTATTCTCTTCACTCCTTATTTGGATGGTTATTACCTAATTTATTGAATTATGTCGTTAGTTTAGACATTAATATTTGTTTTGATTGTCACTTAAATTTCATTATATCATATCATTACGTATCCATGAAAAGTCTTATTTTGTGTAATGATCAATTTAGTGTGATCACATTGTTATTCAATAATCCTTTTTTTATCCTTTATTCTGCCTTTTCAAAGTAGCTCTATCTCATATCCTACGATATAAAGTATTATATTCATTAAAACAATTCAATACGATATGATATATTATGAAACAACACATAACGAGTTGTTTTTGTCGTTGTAAATGCACAATCCAAAGCATCCAACGTGGCCAAATGACGTACCCATATTTTCCCCAAAGAAATCCCATTTTTTCAAACAGTTAGCCTACAGTGTAGTTAGCAGAGGTTGGGGAAAACGGGAAAAATGGCTATTTCCATTTTCAGGCCTACGGTTTCTCGGCCTCAACACTTGCTCTGCTCAATTAATCCCCAAAAAATTAGGTCAATGTCTGTCATCAGAAAGAAACAGAGCTTTCTTCGTTGTGCTTCATCGGATTCTGCTCTTCCTACTAGGTAAAGTAGGAAAAAAAAAACTTTACATTAACTTCAATTTTTTCGTTTAGTTTACAAGTAATCATATCATTTATTAGAAAAAAAGTAGTATATATTTTTTATCTTAGTTTGTTGTACCCATTGTCCCAAAAGAAATAATGGTTATGGTGTATCTGTATCTGTTGATTTTGCAGGCAAGAGATGTCATTAAGTGTTGGAATGTACCTAATTCCACATCCCAACAAGGCAAGTAGTTATTCATAATCCCTCCATCTGTTTTTAGTTGTATCCTTAAAGAGTAATAAATAAAATGACAATTTTACTATGTCAAATATGATGAATTCTGTGTTTTGAGAAATGAAGGTATAGAGTGCCGGTTAGATTGTCCCTTTGTTATATGGGGTGGAGTGTTAATCAGTCAAGAATTCAAATGTTTCAGAAGATGCATGTTGTAGAGATAAGGATGTTGAGATGAATATGTTGGCATACAAGGAGTGATAAGATTAAGAATGAGGTTATTCAGGAGAAGGCATGAGTAGCTTTTGTGGTAGCAAGATAAGGAAGCGAGACTAAAATGGTTTGAACAAGTGCAGAAGAAGTGTGTCGATACCTCAGTTAGGAGGTGCGAGAGATTGGACTTAGGGGTTACACAAAAGGCTAGAGGTAGATTGAAAAAGTATTTAGGAGAAGTAATTAGACAAAATATGATGCAGCTTCATATTACCAAGGATATGACCTTAAATATAAAGGAGTGGAGTTCGCATAATATAAGACTAGTACGGGTAGAATGTTGCCTTGTGTTGTGATGGTTTAAGATTGTCATGGGACTATTCTTGTCGTTATAGTTGTGTTGTTATTGCTTTTTGATTATCACATTATTTTGCTACTGTTATTTTTTTCCTTTGTAGAATTTACACTGCTCTTTTTGATTTAGTTGCTATGCTATATCTATTGTTTTCCTTCTTTTACTTGGTACTGATACATTTGAGCCGAGGATTTTTTGGAAACAACCTCTCTATCTTCGTGAGGTAAGGATAAGGTCTGCATACACTTTATCCCCCCATACCCCACTTTGTGGGATTTCACTGGCTATGTTATTGTCATTAAGTGTAAAATGAGAAGTATAAAGTTAAAAGTGTTTTCAAATACAAAATTGTGTTATTTGTTTATGGCATAGACTACAAAGGAACGCGTGATATAAAATAGCACAAGCGGAGTGTTTCATTAACTCTGCATCCACCATTGGCGCTGTTGTGTCTTAATGTTTTGAAGGTTGAGAAAGGTGGTGAAGATGCATTCTTTGTGAGCAGTGATAATGGAGAAGTGATTGCTGTTGCTGATGGTGTTTCTGGGTGAGATGCTTTATTATTGTTTCTTTTGAAGATGGACTTCCTCGGTTTGCAAAAGCATGTCATTTTGTTTATCAATAACTCTTTGGCATAAGTTTAGTGAACATATGTTAAAGCATTTTTTACTATGAAGACTTGCGATTCATATTATTCTGGTATTATACAGAAAAATTATATGTTATGACTCTCTTACTATGATCACATCTTTGTGTTGGGGACAAAGAAAGTATGAACTCTGTAGACAATGCTATCCTGGCCTTCTACGTCACAAGTAAACTCGGACATGAGACGGCTACATGTATTGTCCTGCTGTTCTCAACTCCTTTCTACCTGAGATTTTTGAGGTTTAGAACTCACTGAGCTCACATTTGGAGATGTCTATACTCTAGAATACAACTTCCAAGTCGTATTCTCCAAGTAGAAACTCTCATCTCAGGCGAGGCAAGAAAATTGAGCGTGATATTAAATTTACTGGCCTTTAATAATCAATCGACTATGCCTCAAATCCAAACTAAGAACAGGCTTATATCTGCAGCAGATAATCTGCTTTTAAGGCAGAATCAATTGCAGGACCTTCTTTTGAGTTCCTTTCTTCTGTACTTTCTTTACCCAAGGGAAAGGAAAGTTTTGGGAAAGGTCCATACTACGAGCTCAATCAGTTAAAGTGCAGAACTAAAATAGCCACAAAGTTCAACAGCATTATCTCCAAATGACAATATTTTGATCCTAAATTTTTCTGGCTCGGAGTTGCATAAATATCTAACATATAGTTTATTCAATTAAATGTTCTTGGCAGTTGGGCTGAAAAGAATGTGGATCCTGCATTGTTCTCCAGAGAATTGGTGTCTAATGTTTCTTCTTTGGTGGGGAATTCAGAGGTACCAACATACTGAAGACAAACCATCCTAATTTTAAAATTAGTTTCATGTGTCGCATCACATTGACCAGCAGTGATGTGTGTTTCCGTTAAAGTAATCAACCTAGATTAACCAATTGTTATGAATCTTAGTAAAGACATTCTGGATTACCAAATTTGCCAGGTCAATTATGATCCTCAGACTCTCATAAAGGGAGCCCATGCTGCGACATCATCTATTGGTTCATCTACAATGTAGGTTCCTTTTATCTTCAGTGCTATTGTTCTCGAGCATTGATAGACTCATCCAGATTGAGGAACTTGATTATTATCATTGAATGTGGCTTTCTATCTGGCACATAGAATTGTTTCTATATTCAAGAACGGGATTTTGAAGATAGCCAGTGTTGGGGATTGTGGACTACGGGTCATTCGTAAAGGTACAAACTCGTACTTCTCTTTTGTGTGACTTTAAGGTTCAATTTCATCTGATGGCATTATTGCCTATTTGGGTTTCAGGTCAGATGATTTTCTCCACATTTCCACTCGAACACTATTTTGACTGCCCATACCAGTTGAGCTCGGAGGCTGTTACTCAAACTTACCTTGATGCCATAGTATGGAAAGTTATATATGGTGAATCATATTACACTTTTTCTTTCGAGAAAAATGAACTTGATTGTATTTTGCTTTCATGTCATTATTGGTATTTGGTTATAATCTTTTCTCTTCCAGAAACAACCTCTCTATCTCTATAAGGTAGTAATAAGGTCTGCATACATTTTACCCTCCCCAGACCCCATTTGTGCGATTCCACTGGGTATGTTGTTGTTGTTGGTTATAATCTTTTCTCAGCTGTCAGAATTTTAAGCAAAAAGCTTTCAAAGACCTCCTTGGCTTTCTGATACTAGCAGAATCCAGTCTAATTTGGATACTAAGCAACTAAGTTTACTCTTCCACCGATCACCTGATGGAGAAAATAAATTTTCTCTTACGTGCACTTTGGTATCGTTAGAAATCTTGTTATTCGTCATCCAATAAGCCTACATGTCCTGGGGGTTCATTTCTGTTGCCTCACCACATAAATTTTGTGAAGTTGTATTTGACTACTAGAGTAAGCACGATCTTCGTCTCATCTCTGTCTATGTTCTTTTCACAGGTTAGCACGGTGGACTTGCAAGTAGGAGATACAATCATAATGGGCTCGGATGGTCTCTTTGATAATATTTTTGATCGAGAGATCGTTTCTGTTGTGACCACACATGATGATGTCTCTAATGCTGGTACTTGTTTTCTGCTTAATCTAATTTCTGTTATGACACAGTTGGACTCATTTCTGCGGTGTTCTTAGTTGTTTGGTATCAATGTTAGCAAAGGCATTAGCTGATTTGGCACGCGACCATTCTGTGGATACCAAATTCGACTCCCCCTTTTCAATCGAGGCTAGAGCAAGGGTAAGTTTTCCGTCTAAAGAATTGGCTATCGCGGTATAAAAGATGATACTTATTGCTAGTGTTACTTTGACTAACAGGGATTTGATGTTCCTTGGTGGAAGAAAGCTTTTGGAATGAAGTTAACAGGCATGATTAGAAAGAATCATTTTTCTTGCAATCTTCTTGATGAAATGCTTGACAAGTTTTTTTTTCCTTCATGTAACATTGAACAGGAGGAAAACTCGATGATATTACAGTCATTGTTGGAAAGGTGAAAAGCTCGTGAACAAGCTTGCTTGAACACCATTGATATTTTCAACGAAAAAGTCATATATCCTTGGTGCCAAGACTTCGACAGGGTAATTATCCGTTTTACAGTAGTTCTACCCTGCACACTAATTTTTGTATAGGTAATTTGTTGATACATGACATTATGTAACAGACAAAAAACAATGCAACTTATTCAAATATTATATTATGTTATATAAAACAATATGCAAAAATCATCCAAACAGAGTGTAACTCAACTATGTTGCATGACATAACAACATACTAGCGGAATCTCACAAGTGGAGTCTGGAGATGATAAAATGTATATAAATCTTACTATTACCTCATGGATATAACTAGATGGCATGACATAAGAATGAAAAAAAAGAAAATTTTTCTAACATGTCTAAGTAGTCTTGTTTATAAATATGGTCAACAACATACTCATAAATAAATCTATATACTAAGACATTACTTCTTGACATACATGATTTCACAACCTAACATTCTGATAGTAAGATTATCACGATTCTTATTTTAAAAAAAACACAATTACCACCACTAGTAGATTGTGGTTGGCTTAATTAGTTAAACAGTATACTTGGTGTCTATTTTAAAAGCTTTCAAATGATAGAATTTCGCCGAGAAATACCATTTTATTTTATAGTATTTGGGAATTTGAATTATTTGTCAAAAATAGTTGCCAAATAAACTTGATATTGTATATCGCCAAACAGGTCCAAAGGGTCGAGTTGTTACAGAGATTACATCCAAAGGTTTAAAGATAAGCACTTATAAATTTAGTAATTTGAAAAAAAATCTAGTTCTTGATTGAATGTTATAATGCAAAACACAAAGTACCCATGTTGTCTTCTGATATGAGTTAGAGGTTTATCGAAAACAACTTCAAGGTTACGATTAAAATAAAATCCCACTGATGGACTATACTGGATACATCATTATTACTTTCATTCATCACTGCTCTGATAATACTTAGAGCTATTGGGCAAAACTCTCAAGGTGGTCTTCAGAAAATCATAACAACAAAAATCAACAACCTATCAAAGGTATCTGTAATGACCTCCCTAACAGATGATATATATAACTCTTAAGTAGTCAAGTCCCCGGAATAAATTAGACCAAAATCCGTCAAGCCTCTATACTCGAGTCATAGCTTAACTGATCAACTACAGGATAGCAAAAATTGGTACCATTTCTTTCCGCAACTCCTAAGACCTTATCAGCACTAGAAGGGAATAAAGTGCATAAACCAAGATGACCAGAATTAACATAGCACCTAGACTACTACTCGATGGCTTAAAGCAACTGGAACAAACAGATTTGATCCATAAAAGAGTCAAATCATCTCACCATCAAACGCTAGGAATGGTAAGACCAAACAAACGAATATTCAAAAGGCTATTCGCAGATATGCATTACTAAACAAAGTGAAATATTTAAGACTCCAAACTACAAAACTTAACTTTATCCACTGTTTGGACATTGACTTGACCAGTTGATGATGCAACTGAAACAGTTTAAGCAGTGGTGGCGGATTGAGCAGCCAGCCTCTTACGTGCCTCTTCGATGATGGACAACTTAATTCCTTTACCTTTAGGTAGTGAAACCCACGGCTTAGTACCCTTGCCAAGAGTGAACACATTTCCTAAACGTGTAGCAAATTCATGACCCGTTGCATCCTGAATGTGGAGGGTCTCAAAGCTACCCTTGTGCTTCTCCCTGTTCTTGATAATACCAACACGTCCCCTGTTTCTACCTCCAGTCACCATCACAACATTCCCAACGTCAAACTTGATGAAATCAACAATCTTATTAGATTCCAAGTCCAGCTTTATGGTGTCGTTAGCCTTGATGAGAGGATCAGGATAGCGGATTGTTCTTCCGTCATAGGTGTTCAAGTATGGGATCCCCTTCTGACCAAACTGCACAGATCGGACCTTGCAAAGCTTAAACTGCCAAATAGGAAGAAAAATATCCAGATAAGAGCAGTATATACCACTAATAAACTTTACAAGGCCATAAAATGAATCGAACAGAGATATTCGTCACAAATGCAAAAAGTTAAGCATTAATCTACCTTGCTTTCCTCATCCCTGACTGAGTGAAGACGGAAGCGGCCCTTGGTGTCATAAAGAAGACGGAAGTTCTCATTAGTCTTCGGAATTGAAACAACATCTGTAAACAGTTAGCATTATTCATTGTCAATGAGCACAAAAACCCAGACAGTCAAAAAAAAGAGAAATGACATTCGGTTATTGAACAAAAATTTTTATTAACAAACAGACCACCTATCCATATTACTCCAAAAGTTCCAATTTATACGACTCTACCTACTTTAGAATGTTTCGAAATGTTTAACACAATTCTCTTTCTACACAAGTTTAAGAAGTGTAATTCATTAAATTATTCCATAAACATCAAATGAAGGTGCATTAGAAAAGATGCCAAAAAATGGAAAATGTAGATAAAGTGCATTTACCCATGAAACCAGCCGGATATGTCTTGTCTGTCCTAACTTTCCCATCGACCAGAACTTGTCGTTGCATCAAAATTGAAATCACTTCTCGGTACGTGAGAGCATACTTCAACCTGTTTCGCAAGATAATGACCAACGGCAAGCACTCCCTTGATTTGTGTGGACCAGAGGATGGCTTGGGGGCCTATAGAACAAAAGACACAAATTTTCAGCTAAAGCAGCTCTAAATCATCTTGAATTACTTAGTAAATACTCAAAGATGATTCACTTACAAATGCTCCTCCAAGCTTATCAAGCATCCAATGCTTTGGGGCATTGAGCCTCTTCAAATGCTTCTTCAAACCTCTAGCCTGTAAACAAATGTAACCCCAAGTTTATATATAAATTTTCCTAGATATATCTTCAACATGCGAATGTTTTAACTATGTAAACCAATGCCAAGTATGCAACAGGGGCGGAGCGACATTCGCCCAAGGTGGTCAAATGAACCCCTTTCGTCGGAAGTTTTCTTCGAATATATAGGTTAAAATATAGATATTTTGACATACATCAATTGTTGAACAATGTTCTAAAATATAAACACCCTTGACGAAAATACTCTGCCACTGGTATCCGCCAATGGTATGCAATAGTAGAATTAGGGTTCAAAACTCCACAATGGTATGAGAGTTTTAGGTCTATAAGAAAATTCCCATCTGAATCTATGCTACAACCCATAAATAAAATTGTACTAAAATACTCCGCCAAGCATAACAGATTGATAAAATAGAAGCATCACATTATATACAAACAAACTTAATCAATCAATGAAGAAATGGAGGATAGTTGAACGAACCATTTTCTCTGTATTTTTGCTGCTGCACTGAAGAAGATGAGAGAGCGGATGAACCCTAGTTACTTTTGTTAAGTAGGCTGGGCTATCTCTAAGTTGGGCTTCAGTTTTGTGTAATAATGGGCTTGCCTTTTAAATGTTTTTCCAATATAGCCACTTCAAAATATCTTATCTATAATTTCGGTAATTATATTTCGTAACTATAGTTATAACAACATTTGTCTAATTTGCACAGCATTTATATATGTTTGTATAATTCGTTATACAAGTCGCAGTTTTCGTATAACATTTGTATATTTTGCTATACAATTTGTGCACAACGTTTGAATAATTTGATATACGATTCGCAATGTTTGCATGTTTTGCTATACAATTAGATTCTCGTACAGCGTATGTATAAATCGTGTGAAATATACAAAACTCAAATTATAATTACAGCTAAATATTTGTCGCGAGCCGTAATTAATTCAAACTATAGCTATGTAAGCTAATTAACTAGTGTATATTTGCTTATCTGTGTAATTTTTTCTTTGAAAGAACCACATCTCCGTCCACGTATGTATTTCCATAAGGGCATTTTCATTAAAAAAAATAAAATTTTATTATTTTTTTTATTTTAATTTAATTAGTTATAAAATTTTATTTAAAATTGTGGAACTTTTATTGGTAGTATGTTGGTGTAAATATAGGAGAGTTGGACAAACCTCTATTAATAAATAATACAATTGGTAACCAACTGTTTTTAATTAATATTTCAATAACTAACAATTTATTGAACACATCTAGTTTAAATTTTAGAAAAAAAATTGAATGTAAAATCAAGGTTTAATATAAAAAAATTATATTTTTTATTTTTACCATTTACAAAGATTTAATTTTCTTCGAGTTCCTATTGGATACCTTAAACCTACAATACGCCCGCCTCGCAATAAATTTAAAAATAATTAGTTCAATCCGCCCCATCTCGCATAAGTTTGAACCCGCTCTACCTCACCCCGCATAATTTTAAACTCACTCTACCCCAACCCATGCTGTTCTGCTCCATTGCCATCTCTGTTTATTCGAGTTTATACACCTTTAGCATTATTTTCCTATGATGCAGGATCAACATATATGATATTTGAATTTGGATTTTTTCTGTTATCACTAACCAATGAATAATGCTTCAAGGAACACAAAGTACCCACGGCGAGAAATCCCATGTTTGTTGTCATTCCATATGAAAAACGATTTTTTATAAATCAAAAATAACCTCTCGAATTTTACAAAGTTATGATCAAAATATGCACACTTCCATCCTCTTCAGGCCCCACCTGCGAACTATATTGGTTATGTCATTGTTGTGTTTCCATTTAGTATTCATTAATACCAAGAGACATTGTTTGATGTGAGCAAGTGAAAAAATTTCGTCTTCTAATCTAATGTAGCACAAGTTATGCTTAAAGGAAGTTCAACAACAAGACAATTCCAAAGTTTTTTGCATTTCAACATTTTCAAGACAAAGAAAACTTGCAACCGCTATCCTTACAAAAGAGATAACCTGCACAAGACAAAACGATGCGACAAGCTCGATTTTACTGGCAGGGGTTTCGAATATGAAAGTCTGGGCCACCCCGAAGAGATTTTCGCAAGTAGACCTGGCCAGAACTAGAAGGAAATAAGGCATGAAACTCAAGTAGACCAGAATTACGAAATGTCATACTCAATGCAGCAAAAATAACCCCCAGCAGTATCATAGCATCATAACTACTATTCGATGGCTTAAAGCCAACTGGCAAAGAACAAGATTTGATCCATAAAGGAATCTAATCATCTTCTCATCAAAAAGCTAGGCATGCTAAAACCAAGAACACAAAATATTCGAAAGGCTGCTTGCAGGACAAAATATGTATTACTAAACAAAGCAAACTACAAAACTTAACTTTATCCTCACAGCAAAAGCATGAAATTGAGTTGAACAATGGATGAAGCAATCCAGACAGTTTAAGCAGCGGTGGCAGATTGAGCAGCCAGCCTCTTCCGTGCCTCCTCGATAATGGACAACTTAATTCCTTTACCTTTGGGTAGTG
>JAABOM020000096.1:1830238-1850067 GCA_011800125.2 Solanum clarkiae
GGTGGGTGGGTAGATGGGGATTAGAACTTCTTTGGTTTTTAGAACCTCATATGTAAATTTACATATTGTGTCAAGGTTCTTATTTGCTACTGCTATTCCAAGTATATTATGTATATATTATGTGTATATCATACAAAATGTGTACTATTATTTGTTATTTTGTTAGGGAGATCGTTCAAAGATACTGGACTATAATTATCCTCAATAAACAAATATTCTTTAAGAAGTATAATTATATATTTTTATTTATTCCAACAACTTTGGCAATGAGATTATTAATAAACAAAAGAAGAATATATAAGTTGGGATCATAAAGATTTGGTAAACTTAAGTTCATGGCCTTAAGCCACAATTCACAACTCACTTCACAATTTCCAAGAAAATTAAGAACTTGGATTATTGATTCTCTTAATACATCTCTAGATTGAAGAAACTAGTAGTATTCTATGCATTTTGTCAATATCATATCCTTGAGAGGAGATTGTTTGAATCGTAAAATCAGATATTTTAATAATATATTCAGTGGAATATTATAAATAGGGAGTGGAGAGGGCAAAATGTACGCAGACCTTAACACTATGTTATAGAGATAGAGATGTTATTTTCGGGAAACCCTAAGAACCATGCCCTATGAGCAGAAAATACTAGATATGAAGAAAAGAAAAAAAAATAAAAAAGGGAAGAACGACTAATAATAAAAAAACAAATGATAATATGTAAATACGAAAAAAGTAACAGTGAAAAAGTAACAAATATAAGATGGATAAGGACAGCACAGGATAAAAATAAGATACTTTAATTAAACAAATTAAAAAAAATATATAAGAATGTCAGAATAAGCGAGAGGTTTGTTTTAGATGTCGAATATCTTCTTCATCAATTAATAGTGTGATGGTTCGAGTCATGCTGAAGGGTAAATGGAAACACTATTAACCTGAAATTGATGGAGGCAAAATATGTAAGAATCTCACACTTGAGAACTATTTTTGTTTCATCAATGTCGCTAGATCTATATACTTTATCCTTCCTATTTTATGTAATAATTTTTATTTTTCAAAATTCAAATAATGTGAATCTCGATCATATTAAGATGAGGAGATTTGCAATTTATAATACTTTTCAACTAAGTTTTAGATATCTAAAATTTTTAATTGTGGAGTGTAAATTGATATAATCTAATTTCGTATAAAAATTAGTCGAATTAACTTTCGACACGTCAAAAGCATCACATAGATTCTACACGAGGATATATAATTTCTATAATTACTCGTTGAGAAGTAAAACCTTGGGCATCGCAAAAATGATATGGAAATATTGCCACGTCAACAAATTGACATTGCTTGCATGCCACATCAGCAATTTGACATTGTGAGCATTCCACATCAGCAATTTGACATTGTGTGCATGCCACGTCGGCTTACATTGAAATAACCTACAAATAAAGTTGTCAATACGGGTTGGCCCACCCTATTCAGGCTTTGCCCATACAGGATTTGAAATTTGACGGGCCACGCCAGGCTAACCTCTTTTTTTATGGGCTAGGAAACAGCTAGCCCAACCTATTAGTATGTGGGCCCGCGCCTTGCTAGGCCAGCCCACATTTTTACTAGTATATTTTTTTAATATAAATTTTAAAATTAAATTATAATTTAAAAATATTAAAATAAATAACAACATATAGTATTAGTGTTACTATTATTCCCTCCGTCCATCTTTACTTGTCCATTATACTATATTGATATGTCCAATAATACTTATCCACTTTATGAAATTAAGAGATAATTTCATACTTGATTTCTAGTTTACACTTATCATTAACTATAATTTTTTGTTACATTTTTCAAGACATTGTATTTATTATATATAAAGGGTAATTTAGTAAATTATCCCTATTATTTAATGTCTCTTAATCCATGTGCCAAGTTAATAAAAGACAAGTAAAGATGGACGGAGGAGTACATATCATAAAAACATAATTTGTATCTAAATTTTAATATATTTAAAATTTTTAAATAAACTTTGAGTTTGGACTCTTGTTATTATTTTTAATACTCTATGTTATTTTTATTTTAAATTATTTTTTAATTTTGCCCACGAGCCGGCCCAACCCATATTGCAAAACGTGGGGCTCAGGTGCAAAATTTTCGAAACATCATACGAGTGAGTCGGGAACGAGCCCGGCAAGCGGCCCAGGTGGCCCGACGGCGTTGGCGGAGATCTAGTAGGATTTTATGGGCCAAGGAAGCCGAAACATGCGATTTTGGCAGTTTTCTATGGTTGTTAGCCCACGGATTCTAGCCCTGCATGGGGCTCCGGCACAAGATTCCCGAAAAATCATAGGAGTGGATTGGCAACGAGCCCGGCAAGCGGCCCAGGTGGCCGACAGCGTTGGCGGAGGCCTGGTAAGATTTTATGGGCCAAGGAAGACGAAACAAGGTTTTTTTGACAGTTTTCTGTGGGTGTTAGCTCACGGATTCTGGCGCTGCATGGGGCTCCGGACAAGATTCTCGAAAAATCATACGAATGGATCGGTAACAAGCCCGGTAAGCGGCCCAGGTGGCCCGACGGTGCTGGCGGAGGCCTGATAGGATTTTATGGGCCATGGAAGCCGAAACAGGCGATTTCGGCGGTTTTCTATGGGTGTTCGCCCACAGATTCTGGCGCTGCATGGGGTTCTGGCACAAGATTCCTGAAAACACATACGAGTGGGTTGTCAACGATCCCGGCAAGCGGCCAGGTGGCCCGGCGGCGTTGGCGGAGGCCTGTAGGATTTTATGGGCCAAGGAAGCCAAAACATGCAATTTTGGAGTTTTCTGTGGGTGTTAGCCTACGGATTCTGGCGCTGCATGGGGCTCCGGCACAAAATTCCTGAAAAATCATATGAGTGGGATCGACAACGAGCCCAGCAAGCAGCCCAGGTGGCCCGTCGGTGTTGGCGGAGGCCTTGTAGGATCAACCCGAGTGGATCGGCAAGATTCCCAAAATATTATATGAGTGGATCAGCAACAAGCCAGACAAGCGGCATTGGTGGTTCGACTGCGTTGGCGGAGGCCTTGTAGGATGTTATGGGCCAAGGAAGTTGAAACAAACGATTCAGCAGTTTTCTGTGGATGTTAGCCCATAGATTCTGGCATTGCATGGGGGCTCGGACGCAAGATTCTCAAAAAATCCTACGAGTGGGTCTGCAACGAGCCCAGGTGGCTCGACGATATTGGCGGAGGCGTGGTAGGATTTTATGTGCCAAGAAAGCCGAAACAGGCGATTTCGATAGCTTTCTGTTGGTGTTAGCACACGGATTCTAGTGCTGAATAGGGCTCCGACTGAAGTGTTTGGTTTTGCTTAAAAATGATAGGTTCATTCTCCCACATCGGAGAATTAGAAAAAGGTGACTTAGAAGCTTGCATATATAAGGAAGCTTAAGTTATGTTTTCTAATGTACCAAACCAAATACATTTCTAACATTGTTTGTTAGGAGAATGTATTGAGGTGTTATGTGATTGTAAAAATTTTTCACATAGTGGTCGGTTGTTGTCTTTTGACAATGGTCGTGGTTTTTTTCTCGGTTTTGGTTTCCACGTTAAATTCTTGTGTTGTTTTATTTCTCAATTTTTTCTCTCTTTACAAAAGGGGTGGAGATCTCGGGGTTTAGGGGAAAAGGGCTTTATTTTTTCCAACATGAAGATTCCCGAAAAATCATACGGGTGGATCGTCTACGAGCCCGACAAGCAGCCCATATGGCTCGGCAGCGTTATTAGAGGCCTGGTAGGATTTTATGGGCCAAAGAAGCCAGAACCAACGAATTTGTGAATTTTCTGTGGGTGTTAGCCACAAATTCTGGTGCTGTATAAGTCTCCGACACAAGATTCGAGAAAAATCATACGACTGTGTTGGCAACGAGCCCGGCAAATGACCAAGTGGCCCGAGGCATTGGTGGAGGCCTGGTAGGATTTTATGGGCCAAGGAAGTCAAAACAAGCGATTTCAGCAATTTTCTGTGGGTGTTAGCCCACATATTCTGGCGCTGCATAGGGCTCCAAACATAAGATTCTCAAAAAATCATACAAGTGGGTCGATAACGAGTCTGATAAGCGTCCCAAGTGGCTCGACAGCATTGGCAGAGGCCTGGTAGGATGTTTTGGGCCAAGGAAGCCAAAATTGGCGATTTCAGCAGTTTTTTGTGGGTGTTAGCCCACAGATTCTGCATCTGCATAGGGCTTCAGCGCAAGATTCCCGAAAAATCTTACGAGTGGGTCGGCAACGAGCCTAGTAAGCGGCTCAGGTGGCACGGCGGCGTTGGCAGAGGCCTGATAGGATTTTATGGGCCAAGGAAGCCGAAATAGGCGATTTCGGCAGTTTTCTATGGGTATAAGCCCACGGATTCTTGCGCTGCATGGTGCTCCGGCGCAAGATTCTCAAAAAATGATACGAATGGATCGGTAACGAGCCCGGCAAGCGTCCAGGTGGCCGGGCGGAGTTGACGGAGGCCTGGTAGGATTTTATGGGCCAAGGAAGTCGAAACAGATGATTTCGACAGTTTTCTGTAGGTGTTAGCCAACGGATTCTAGCGCTGCATGGGACTCCATGCAATTTCTAAAAAATCATATGAGTGTGTCGACAACGAGCCCGGCAAGCGGCCAAGGTAGCCCGCGGTGTTGGCGGAGGCTTTGTAGGATTTTATGGGTCAAGGAAGCCGAAACAAGCAATTTCGGCAGTTTTCTGTGGTTGTTACCCAACGGATTCTAGCACTTCATGGGGCTCCGATGCAAGATGCCAAAAAAATTATACGAGTGGTCTGCAATGAGCCTGGTACGCGACTCAGATGGCCCGACGACATTGGCGGAGGCTTTGTAGGATTTTATGGGCCAAGGAAGTCGAAACAGGCAATTTCAACAGTTTTGTGTAGGTGTTAGCCTAAGGATTCTAGCGCTGCATGGAGCTCCAACGCAAGATTCTCGAAAAATCATACAAGTGGGTCGGCAACGTGCCTGACAAGCAGCCCAGTTGGCCCGGCAGCGTTGGCGGAGGCCTAGTAGGATCTTATGGGACAAAGAAGCCAAAACAAGCGATTTCGGCAGTTTTCTATGGGTATAAGCCCACGGATTCTTGCGCTGCATGGTGCTCCGGCGCAAGATTCCCAAAAAATCATATGAGTGGGTCGGCACTGATCTCGGCAAGAGGCCAGGTGGCTGGGCGGAGTTGACGGAGGCCTGGTAGGATTTTATGGGCCAAGGAAGTCGAAACAGATGATTTCGGCAGTTTTCTGTAGGTGTTAGCCGACGGATTCTAGCGCTGCATGGGACTCCATGCAATTTCTAAAAAATCATATGAGTGTGTCGACAACGAGCCCGGCAAGCGGCCAAGGTAGCCCGCGGTGTTGGCGGAGGCTTTGTAGGATTTTATGGGTCAAGGAAGCCGAAACAAGCAATTTCGGCAGTTTTCTGTGGTTGTTACCCAACGGATTCTAGCACTTCATGGGGCTCCGATGCAAGATGCCAAAAAAATTATACGAGTGGTCTGCAATGAGCCTGGTACGCGACTCAGATGGCCCGACGACATTGGCGGAGGCTTTGTAGGATTTTATGGGCCAAGGAAGTCGAAACAGGCAATTTCAACAGTTTTGTGTAGGTGTTAGCCTAAGGATTCTAGCGCTGCATGGAGCTCCAACGCAAGATTCTCGAAAAATCATACAAGTGGGTCGGCAACGTGCCCGACAAGCAGCCCAGTTGGCCGGCAGCGTTGGCGGAGGCCTGGTAGGATCTTATGGGACAAAGAAGCCAAAACAAGCGATTTTGGCAGTTTTGTATGGGTGTTAGCACACGAATTCTAGCGCTGCATGGGCTCCGGCGCAAGATTCCCAAAAAATATATGAGTGGGTCGGCACTGATCCCGGCAAGAGGCCCATGTCGCTCGGCGACATTGGCAGAGGCCCGGTAGGATATTATGGGCCAAGAAAGTCAAAACAGGCGATTTCGATAGTTTTCTATGGGTGTTCGCCCACGAATTCTGGCGCTACATGGGGCTCCGACACAAGATTCCCCGAAAAATCATATGAGTGGATCGACAATGAGCTTGGAAAGCGACCTAGGTGGCCCTGCGGTGTTAGCGAAGGCTAGGTAGGATTTTTTGGGCCAAGGAATCCAAAAAAGATGATTTCAATAGTTTTCTGTGGATGTTAGCCCACGAATTGTGGGGTTGCATGGGATTTTGGCGCAAGATTCCCAAAAAATAATAGAAGTAGGTCAGCAATGAGTCCGACAAGCGGCCCAGGTGACCCGGTGGCAATGGTGGAGGCCTGTTAGAATTTTATGGGCCATGAAAGCCGAAACAAGCAATTTCAGCAGTTTTCTATGAGAGTTAACATACGAATTCTGGCACTGCATGGCTTCGATGAGCCGGACAAGCGGTCTAGTTGGCCCGCGACGTTGGTGAAGGCCTAGTAGGATTGTATGGCAAAGGAAGCCAAAACACGCTATTTTAGCAATTTTCTATGGGTGGTAGCCCACGGACTCTAGCGCTGGATGTGGCTCCGACGCATGATTCTTGAAAAATCATACGAGCAGGTCGGTGACGTGCCCGGCAAGCGGCCCAAGTGGCCCGACGACGTTGGCAGAGGCCTGGTAGGATTTTATGGGCCAAGGAAGCCGTAAGAGTTGATTTTGATGGTTTTCTATGGGTGTTAGTCCACGAATTCTGGCACTGCATAGGGCTTCAGTGCAAGATTCCCCAAAATTCATTCAAGTGGGTCGGCAACAAGCCCGATAAGCGGCCTAAATGGCCCAGCGGCGTAGGGGGAGGACTGGTAGGATCTTATGTGCTAAGGAATCCGAAACAGGCGATTTCAGTAGTTTTTTGTGGGTCTTACCCAGCTGCAAGGTGCTCAGGCACAAGATTCCTGAAAACTCATACGAGTGGGTCGCAACAGGTCTGACAATTTGCCCAGGTAGCTGGTGGCATTGGCGGAGTCCTAGTAGGATTTTACGGGCCAAGGAAGCCGAAACATGTGATTTCAGCAGTTTTCTGTGGGTGTTAGCCCACGGATTCTAGCGCTGCATGGGGCTCCGGCTCAAGATTCTTGAAAATCATATGAATGGGTCGATAACGAGCCCAGCAAGAGGCTTAGGTGGCACGACGGCATTGGCGAAGGCCTAGTAGGATTTTATGGGCCAAGGAATCCGAAACAGGTGATTTCGGTAGTTTTTCGTGAATATTAGTCCACGAATTCTGGTGCTGCATGGTGATCCGGTGGAAGATTCCCAAAAAATCATACGCGTGGGTCGGCAACGAGCCCGACAAGCGCATTAGGTGGCCCGGCAGCGTTAGCGGAGGCCAGGTAGGGTTTTATGTGCTAAAGAAGCCGAAACAGGCGATTTCAACAGTTTTCTATAGGTGTTAACTACGTTCTAGTGCTGCATGGCGCTCCGGCGCAATATTCCTGAAAAATCATACGAATGGGTTGACAAAGAGCCCGGCAAGCGGCCAGGTGGCCCGGCGGCGCTGGCGGAGGCCTAGTTGGATTTTATGGGCCAAGGAAGCCGAAACAAGCGATTTCGGTAGTTTTCTGTGGGTGTTAGCCCACGGATTCTGGCGTTGCATGGGGCTTCGATGGAAGATTACCAAAAAATCATACAAGTGGGTCGTGAACGAGCTCGGCAAGCGATCAGGTGGCCTGGCGGCATTGGCAGAGGCCTGGATGGATTTTAGGGGCCAGGGAAGTCGAAACATGCGATTTTGACAGTTTTCTATGGGTGTTAGCCCACGGATCCTGGGGCTGCATGGGGCTCCGACGCAAGATTCATGAAAAATCATACGAGTTGGTTGGCAACGAGCCCGGCAAGCAGCCCAGATGGCCGGTTGGCGTTGCCAGAGGCTTGGTAGGATTTTGTGGGCCAAGGAAGATGAAATAGGCGATTTCGAAAGCTTTTTATAAGTGCTAGCCCACGGATTCTGGCGCTGCATAGGGCTACATCACAAGATTCTCGAAGAATCATGCAAGTTCGTCAACAATGAGCCCGACAAATGGTCCAAGTGGCCCTGCAGCGTTGGCGAAGGCCTGGCAGGATTTTATTGGCCAAGTAGGCCGATACAGGAGATTTCAGTAGTTTTCTGTGGGTGTTAGCCCACAGATTCTGGCGCTGGACGGGGCTCCGACGCAAGATTCCCAAAGAATCATATGAGTGAGTCGGCAACGAGCTCGGCAAATGGCCCAGGTGGCCCGATAGCGTTGGCATAGGCCTTATAGGATTTTATGGGCCAAAAAAGCCGAAACAAGCGATTTCGACAGATTTCTATAGGTGTTAGCCTACGGATTCTGACACTGTATGGGGCTCCGACGCAAGATTCCCAAAAAATCATATGAGTGGGTCGGTGACGAACCTGGCAAGCGGCCCAGGCGGCCAGGCGGCGTTGGCAGATGCCTGGTAGAATTTTATGGGCAAAAGAAGCCGAAATAGGCGGTTTCGACAGTTTTATATGGATGTTAGCCAATAGATTTTGTCGCTACATGGGGATCCGGTGCAAGATTCCCAAAAAAGTATACGAGTGGGTCTGCAACGAGCCGGGAAAGCGTCCTAGGTGGCCCGACAGTGTTGCCGGAAGCCTGGTAGGATTTTAGGGGCCAAGGAAGCCAAAACTGGCGATTTCGACAGTTTTCTATGGGTGTTCGCCTACGGATTCTGGCGCTGCATGTGACTACGATGCAAGATTCCCAAAAAATCATACGAGTCGGTCAGCAAAGAGCCCGGCAAGTGGCCCGACAGCATTGGTGGAGGCATGGTAGGATTTTATAGTCCAAGGAAGCCCGAATAAGTGATTTCGGCAGTTCTCTTAGCCCACAGATTCTGGCGTTGCATGTGGCTCTAACGCAATATTCCCGAAGAATCATACGAATGTGTTGGTAATGAGCCTGGCAAGCGGCCCAGGTGGCCCGACAGTATTTACGGAGGCCTGATAGGATTTTATGGCTCAAGGAAGCCGAAACAGGCGATTTTGACAGTTTTCTGTGGGTGTTGGCCCACAGATTCTGGCGCTGTATGGGGCTCCAGCGCAAGATTCCTGAAAAATAACACGAGTGGATCAACAATGAGCCCGACAAGTGGACCAGGTGGCTGGTAGCATTGGCAGAGGCCGCGTAGGATTTTATGGGCCAAGGAAGCCGAAACAGGCGATTTCGGCAGTTTTCTGTGGGTGTTAGTCTACGGCTTCCAGTGTTGCATGGGGCTCCGGTGAAAAATTCTTAAAAAATCACACTAATGGGTCGGCAACGAGCCCGCAAGCGGCCCAGGTGGCCCAGCTGTATTGGCGGAGGCCTGGTAGGATTTTATGGGCCAAGAAAGCTTAAATAGGCGATTTCGGCAATTTTCAGTCGATGTTAGCCCTTGGATTCTGGCATTGCATGGGGATACAACGCAAGATTCTCAAAAAATCATACTAGTGGGTCGGCAACGAGCCCGGCAAGCGGCCCAGGTGGCCCAGCAGCATTGGCGGAGGCTTGATAAGATTTTATATGCCAATGAAGCCGAAGCACGCAATTTTGACAGTTTTCTGTGGGTGTTAGCCCACGGATTCTGGCGCTGCATAGCACTCCGGCGCAAGATTCCCAAAAAATCATACAAGTGGGTCAGTAATGAGCCCGGAAAGCGACCAAGGTGGCCCGACGCAAGCGACCCAGACGGCGCTGGCAGAGGCCTAGTAGGATTTTATGGGCCAAGAAAACTAAAACAGGCGATTTCAATAGTTTTCTATGGGTGGTCTGGTTGCGTTGGCGGAGGTTTGGTAGGATTTTATTGGCCAAGGTAGTCGAAATAGGCGATTTCGACAGTTTTCTGTGGGTGTCAGCGCACGGATTCTGGCGCTGTTTGGGACTCCAATGCAAAATTCTCGAAATTTTATACGAGTGGGTTGGCAACGAGCCCAGTAAGTGGCCCGGCGACATTGGCGGAGGCCTGATAGGAATTTATGGGCTAAGAAAGCCGTAACAAGCGATTTTGGCAGTTTTCTGTGGGTGTTAGCCCACGGATTCTGGCGCTGCATGGGACTCCAGCGAAATATTCTTGAAAAATCATACAAGTTGGTCGGCAATGAGCTCGACAAGTGGCCCAGGTGGCCCAGCAACATTGGCGGAGGCCTGGTAGGATTTTATGGGCCAAGGAAGACGAAACAAGCGATTTCAGCAGTTTTTTGTGGGTGTTAGCCAACAGATGCTGGCGCATCATGGGGCTCCTGCACAAGATTCTAAAAAATCTTACAAGTGGGTCGGTAACGAGCCCGGCAAGTAGCCCATGTGGCCTAGCGGCATTGGCGAAGGCCTGGTAGGATTTTATGAACCAAGGAAGCTGAAATGGGCGATTTCAACAGTTTTCTGTGGGTGTTATCCTACGGATTCTGGTGTTGCATGGGGATCCAGCGCAAGATTCCCAAAAAATCATACAAGTGGGTCAGCAACGAACTAGGCAAGCGACCTTGGTGGTTCGGCGGCATTAGCAGAGGCATGGTAGGATTTTATGGGCCAAGGAAGCTAAAACGGGCGATTTCGAAAGTTTTCTATGGGTGTTAGTCCACGGATTCTGGCGCTGCATGGGTTTCCAGCGCAATATTCTCAAAAAAACGTACGAGTGGGTCAGCAGCGAGCCCGACAAGCGGCCCAAGTGGCCCGGCATCATTGTGGGAGTCCTGGTAGGATTTTGTGGGCCAAGGAAGCTGAAACAGGTGATTTCGGTAGTTTTCTATAGGTGTTAGCCCACAGATTCTGGCACTGCATGGGGAAGCGGTGTAAGATTCCCCAAAAAGCATATGAGTGATTCGGCAACGAGCCCGGCAAGCAGCCCAAGTGGCCCGGCGGCGTTGGTGGAGGCTTGGTAGGATTTTATGGTCAAAGAAAACCGAGATAAGCGATTTTGGCATTTTTCTGTGGGTGTTAGCCCACGGATTCTGGCGCTGCATGGGACTCCGATGCAAGATTCCCAAAACATCATACGAGTAGATCGGCAACGAGCTCGACAAGCGGCCCAGGTGGCCCGGTGGAGTTGACGGAGCCCTGGTAGGATTTTATGGGCCAAGGAAGCCGAAACAGGCGATTTCGGCAGTTTTCTGTTGGTGTTAGCCCATCTATTCTAGCGCTGCATGGGACTCTAGCGCAAGATTCCTGAAAAATCATATGAGTAGGTCAGCAACGAGCCCGGCAAGTGGCCTAAGTGGCCCGGCAACGTTGGCGAAGATCTGGTAGGATTTTATGGGCCAAGGAAGTCGAACAGGCGATTTCGACAGTTTTCTGTGGGTGTTAGCCCAGGGATTCTGGTGCTTCAAATCTGCAGGCTTATTCGAGTTGAGCTAAAAAGCTTATTTTTTAAATAAGCTTCAAAAATCATAGCTCAGGCCTGCTAAATCATGGGTTAGGGCAGGCCAGCCCAACAGACCTAACCCATATTGATTTTTCTACCTACAAACGTATCAACATATTAATTTCATGAATGGTAACATATTAATTTCATGAATGGTTCTTCGAGTTTATTAATTAAGGATCGAATATCTTGGATCATTCATGAAGTTTGAAGCTCCAACAAAACTTTGAACTCAACACATTTTGTGGGAGTATCACTTGCGAAAGCTTTAAATAGTTGTTTTGTGTTCTCATGATATTAACGTCTTAAGAAGTGGTTATTTTTTTAATAATATTTCAATTGGTGGCTAAATATTAACAAGTAGTCCGAAAACTAGTAACTCAAGCAAATTTTTACGAATTTATGAATACATTTGAACTCATAAACTTTTGCTCAAATCCTATACATGTGTTTTAAAGATCTACTAAATAAGAACAAGTAATAGTATTGATAGAAATGGATCATTTTGGACACCCCAAAAGGGAAAATTGTGGTACAAATTGGGATAAAAGGTGTATTAGAACAACTCATATTAGCATAGTCTATACCTATATATGTTCCCCCAGACTCTCCATAAATATTACATCAATCACGTCAAATCCTCAAAAGATGCACCACTCTTGGAATGTCCGTTACGCATAGTTGGTATTTCTGAAGAATCTGAGCAACATAAGTTTGTACAACTATAAGTTGACCTTTCTCAAATGTGGAGACTCTACGGGATCCGACATTTTTAAAGAGTCTGAACAACATAGATATATACACCTATAAGTTGATCCTTCTCAAATGTGTAGATTCTTCAGAATCCAACATAAGCTGGTCGATCTTTTTGAAGAGTCTGAATATCATATATTTGTACAATTATAAGTTGATCCTCTTCTCAAATGTGAAGATTCTTCAGGATCATGAAGTCCCCATAGTCTTGTTTGCTGCTGCACTACCAAAACAGAAGTCTCATTTTCAAATTCTGAGGCTGCAAGACTTCCTCCTACAACACCTAAGTCACCATCCTCATTATTCCTCTTTGCCAATTGTGACAAAATAGGCGATTCTACGTGACGTCTACCTACCATAACAAGATCATAAAGATGTCCCAACGATTTAATAACTTCTAACACGTCCGCGCCTCTTTTCACCTGTGCTTCTTGATAAGAAACTTGTTCAGAATGAAGGAATTTGAGATTGAATTCATTCATGATTTGAGAATTAAGAACCTTACTTCTCTCCGAGCCACCAACAATACTTTCGGATGCATTACCTGATCTTGTGAAATGTATGAGAGTCAGTTTTACACTAGGATGTCCTGTCATTCTTTCTGCATATGACAAAGCTTCTCGATCATCTGCTCCACCAAAAAACAGTACCACGACTCGATATAATGATGGTACTGTGATTGCATAACGTGATTTCTTCGTGTTTCCTCGATCAATAAGTATCCCGACTGAACAAGGAGCTTTTTCAAGTACATCCCTATTCAGATGTCTATAAGCATAGGATGTTTCGACTCTATTCTCATACATCCAATGCTTATGAAACGGAACAACGATAAGGGTTGTTCTCTTTTCTAAACCAAGGGAACAAACATCATTGTGCATTGTTTCATAAGGCGAGACCGCTTTGTAGCAATGTACCATGATGAGGCCACTGTTTTGCTGCCCAAATTTTTCGAAAGCATTGAAGATTCTTTCGGATTGTGTTGGATTCACTGATGGCTTGTCACATTTTCGATGAGCTATGAGCACTGAGGAGGCACGACCCGTTAGCTTAGTAAGATGAAGGACTACTAAGTTGATGCAGCTTTCTTTCGTAGGATTCGACACTTGAAGCAAGTTGATGACTGCACGAACATTTTCTTGGCTGTGTATGCACGCGAGTATACGAAATTCATCGTTTTCTCGACTATGCATTATTGTCCTCCTCTTGTAGGCAATGTACCTACTTGAAGGGTCATATAGAACTTTCACAAGAGGTGATACAACCCCAGTTATAACAACCACAGAGATTAACATGATTGTATAGTTTTCTTCAGACATGTCCTGCATCACAAATTCATTAATGAGTAGGCCAATTTCTACATATTGCTCGACCTCTTCAAAAATGTTGTCAGAGCAATATTAGATTCTATCGACATTACTATCTCAAAAAAGGAGTACAGGGACTTACTTTGTTCTTTTTGAAGTCATTCAAGAAAGCGAGTTCCATTATGCCTTTGTAGTTCATGATCAAAGCAACAGAGAAGGCATCGCGTAGTGGCACTCGCCAGAAAAGAAGGGGCAATATTATTCCCATGATCTTTCCGATAAAAGCAACCAACACAACTAACTGAAGCACTCCTAAATTTTTCAACCCCACTATTGAGAAAACGTTCATTTGCAATCCACAAATAGTGAAAAATGGAGGCATAAGCAGCATAGACACGAAGCAATCGAGTCTTTCAACTATTGCAGCACCTAATGGCGGTCCATCTGGTATCACCAATCCGAAAAGAAAACAGGCTACAATAGAACTAAGGCCAATCACTTCACCAGTGAAACCACACCATAATAGTAGAACGAGGACAATACGAACATAAATATTTTTCATAGGTTTCCCTTCTGGAGTTTGTCTGATTGCCCACAGAATTGCTGGACGGATTCCAAACGCGATAACAAGGATATAAAGACCAATAGACATCAATGACCCCAGACTTACTCTGACTGATTTTGCCTTAGTTAACTCTAAAGCATACTTTAGACATAAAATAGTCCAGTGACAAATATCACATACGATCGAAGATGAAGAAGCTAATCGTCCCATCTCCGAGTTAAGAATCTTTAGCTCATCAAGAAAACAAGCAATGCCAGGGTAAGCTGTCATAGATTGAAGGGTTACTATCCGTGAAAGCAGAGTGATGAGTTCTTGATCCAAAGATAGAAACTTTTCAAGAAGAAACGCGGTGAAGCTGGCGAGTCCAAAAGGAACAAAGAAGCCCAAAATTCCTACAGCTACAGCTTTTCTACTAGATTTTAAAACTATACTGAGATCTATCTTAACTCCAATCTGAAAAATGAAAAGCATGAAACCGAAAACCGATAATGTATCCAGTACTGATCTGCCTTTGGTAGGAAAAACTTTAGATGAAAGTTCTCCATTATTCCCAATGACCGATGGACCGAGTATCACACCACCCTATCAACACAAGTTAGTAAACAAAATTGATCAATCTATTTCAAATAACTACATATTTAGGATTGCTTGGTTAAAAAAAAAAAAAAGAGAGAAAAAATGCTAAAGAGAAAAGCATGCCAAAAGAGAGAGTCACTACAACAAAAATAATATGATAATCAAGGTGCAAAAAACATCAAATGGGAATTCGCAAAGTAACACTACGACTATTCGTATGAAGGAACAAACAAGACAACTCTCCACTACATAACATCTACCCTAACATGTGTCCATAATCTCTACCTCTCTTGTAAGGTAACATAGCCAACCTCCCACACCTCCACACCTCACACCTCAATCTTGAGGCGTTTCTGCATCCCCCCTTAATATGTCCAAACCACCTCAGTCATGCTTCTCACATCTTGTCCACCACAAAAACCACTCCTAGCTTTTCCCAACTACCGGCGTACCTAATCCTATCTCTCCTCGTAACTCCACACATCTATCGCAACATCCTCATTCACACTACTTACATCTTGACACGAGAGTTCTTAACTGGCCAAAACTCCGCCCTTCTTTACTATTTGCTCCAATAAGACACATAGATATTATCATTAATCTTTACAACAACAAACCCAGCGTAATCTCACAAGTGGAGTCTGGGGAGAGTGGTGTATCTCAGCCTAACCCCTACCCTTAGCTCAAGTAACACATATCAAAAATCAATTACGGAGTATCATTAATCTTCAAATACTCAAAAATTTCATCAAATACCATTCATCACTCACTAGATAACACTACCAAAAGAAACAAGGATAACTAAAGACAAACAAATTTTGTAGCTAAATAGTAAAACTATCCACATAATAGTTACAAAATTATTAAAAGAAATATATTAGCTAGGAGCAATTTAATAACAATCAAAAGGGGATACTCACAAGAAGCTGAGAAACAATGAGTGGTTGTCCAAGAGGATTGAGAAGTGATTGAATAACGCGAGTGAAGATAGAGATTAAAGAAAGCTGCAATAACAGAGAAGGGACAAAGTAATCAAGAGGATCATCTCCAATCCATAAACCTTTTGAATTGATTTGATTGAATGAAGTGCAAACTATATTGGCTCTTAATGATTGAGCATTGCTCATGATTGATTGAAAACCCCAAAATTAAAGTTTTTTTTAATAAGTAAATAAATAAATATAATCTTGATCTTAATGTTGCATGATTTAGATGATGATCACCATTATTGTAAATGAAGAAATTTGTTTTAGAGAAATGGAAAAGGTGAATGTGGAGGACCATGAGAAGTGGAGCTTTGTATGTAAAAAAAAGTGTGTGTTCTCAAGCGCTCATAACGTAGATAAGTTAACTATATATATATATTTAATTATATATATTGGCATTAATTGAAACATATCTAAGCTTTTATAGTTTATTAACGCTAATATATATAAATTAAAAAATCAACGGTATTATTTATATATTTTTTAAGTACATTTTTTTTAAAGAATCTTGACGTTTTCGAAGTAATATATGATTGAATGGGCATTAATTCAAAATTTTAAAGAAGTTCAAAATAAGTATAATACTGCAAAATAAAAAAGAAAAAAATTACAAAAAATTTTAGGAGGCTTGATGTGGTTGGGTAAAAGTAAAACGAACCTAAATCCTGCATGAAAATTCACAAGACAAGTGAAATTTTGCAGGTTAAAATTAATGTTTTATTCTGTATCTCGTTCCATTTTTCATCTTGTAATTTTCACGTATTTATTTTTTATACTTTAAACCCCCTTCACGGAGTTTCTGGCTCCGTCAATGTTTTATTGTATATTCAATCAAGTGATAAGTCGAAACATGTCATAATTTAAACATCTAAAATGAAATTTTACTAGCTAACTCAAGGGACTAATGATGTATTCCCCAAATTGAACAATGCACCTAATTCTTTATATTATTAAATTAGAAACATTTATCAATAATTTGAGGGAGAAGATAAAGTGTTTGCAGACGTTATCCCTATCTTGAGAGTTGGAATGGTTGTTTCTGATAGACCCTCATCTCAAGAAAACACAACTCAAAGTGGATCGAAAATGATATGAAAAAGCAGAGAAGTTACACTCTTTCACTTTTGACATGATTCAATATGGAAATATGTACAAAAAGAATCAAAGAATCACTACATCACCACCATTGATGTACTAGAATCCCAATATCTCTAAGAGAGGAAAACAATTCCAAACATTGTGTATATGTCTTATCATATTTTGTACTCCTTTTACGTGGACAACACCTTTGCCATGTATTATAATGACATTCAAGAAACAACTCATCAATCAAACAAATTGCACCACTCTCAATCAACTTTTGCACCAAATGAAACTCAATCCCTTCAACATCCATTTTCACAACCAAATAATCCCTCCTTTCTTGATCAACCAAACTCATCAACCATCTACCAAAATCAAACCCCACAATCTTATCCGAATCCCACAAGAAATTCAACGATGATTGTGCTGATTGTACCCTCCCCATCCCTCGACCCTTCTCCACGTTCTTCCTAGTTTGTACTCGAGCTATCTCATAGAACAACGTCTCGTTCCTCAACCAAGCTGCATAGGGCAAAAGATTGACACCCTTTCTCCTATACTCGTCGTGGAACTCCCTGTCTGCCTCAATGGCGTATACCTCAAACGTCTTGTTCTGTTTCGGATATCGTCTGTTGAACCAACTCCCAATGCTTGAGCTATAACTCTTTGCTCCAACATCAACATATATGTACCTGTTCTTGAAACTTATATCAACCATGGAAGACAAATACTTCACATTTCGCATATTCCTCTTCAATTCTATCCATGGTTTCAATGGCTCTTTATCGATTAAGGACTCTGCTTTTCGAATTAATTCCCTTCTATACGCAGGGGTAAAACAGTAATTTCCACATTTCTCAACACATGTATTTTTCGTTGTCATAGGTTCGAATCCTGTCACCTTTTCGAAAATAACTTCGCGTATCCGCGGCTGCCACGTTGCGAAACTGTTGATTTCGATTGATCTAATAAATTTGAAGGAATTGAACAGTTTAATCAACGAACTGAGACTGTAATCGTCTTTCGATATTGTGTGAATGACGAAAATACCCCCAGGCTTCAGTGTTCTAGAAACTTCTTTGGCGAATTCAGCTGGCTTCGACGATCTATCGAGTTCTCCATTTCCGGCGAATTCGAAATGAAAAGTGTTGTTATCGAACGGCTGGTGATGAGCGTAACCGTGTCGAACCAACGGTGGAGATGATTTGTGGGAAATTCCGATGGAATCGATGACTCCGACGTCGATCAATGCCTCTACGTCTTGGCCGGTTAGGGTTTCAATACACAGAGACTGGGAGTTGAGCGTGAGGAAGCCGTCGGTGATGAGATCTCGGAAGACGGAGCTGTAGTAGTTTCGGAGATCGGTGACGGACTCCGGTAGCTCGATGGGAGTAGGATTTGAACCGGCGATTAGATTTTCCGGCAAGAAGCAGAAGTCGCCGGAGTTACATGATTTGCCTTTGAGGGTGAAGATGTAAGCGAAACGAGCGAGGAAGACGAGAACTATGAAAGAGACGAATCGCACCAGAATATTTCCCGGGAAATTTAGCTTCAATGTGAACGTCGCCATTGAAGGCATTCGACTTTGGCGCCAAATCAATATTATTGAAAAATGAAATATCTTGGGCTTTTTTTTTCTCTTCCCAATTTGGGCCTCAAATATGCATGTAGCACTAGTATGCGTTCACTCAAATTTGGTGTATCTACGAATGTTGCGGATTAAATCGTCAAATCAAATTGAACCAATGAATCATGTCAAATCGAAAGAAAAAATTGACTTGTGATTTGATTCGACTGATTTAGTATTGAAAAAGAAAATTAATCAATCTTTGTTTGATTTGATTTGGTATTAAAAGAAAAAAAAAGTCAGATCGAGCCTAAATCAAATTGACATAATATAGATATAATTTAATTATTTATATATAAAAAATTATTAGCTATAATTTAATTTGTTAGTATTATCGTCAGTTATTTTATAGTTTCAATTTTTAGATATAGTATTTTAAATTTGGTTGTTTTGTATTCAATTTGATTGCAGCATTTAATATTATAAATTTAACATATGGAATATTGATATTTCAATGGAAGTATTGTGTATTCATATGAATTTTGAAGTCTTTTTGAAGATTCTTAATCATTTAACGTTTTAAATTCTAGCCTTATCACATAAGCAAGTGAAAATACACTTGAGCTCTTTTTAACAACCACACAATTAGTTTTAAAAAATCAAAAAATTGGAAGAACCAACTAAATCGATTTTTTTTAAAAAAAAAAAACTAACTTTATATCGACTTGATTTGGTTTATAAATTTAATAAACCAAGATAATTAGCTTAATTATTTTTTAGTGGAAAATCAAAACAAACGAACCTATGTACGCTCTTAGTTGTATTAATGCTTATAGTTGTGCTGGATACAGTTAGGATGGACTGTATGTATATGTTCGCTCAATTTCATTGTATTAATGCATAAAATCACGTTGGATACATTCGTGCGGATATACAATGTAGCAACTCAAGTTACCACACAAGAAGGATATGCACTATAATCAGAGAACACAAAATACAATTGAGAAATAGGAACAAGAAGCCAGTAACGACTACTGATTCTTAAAACGAACAGAGAATGTAAATCAAAGAAGAAGAAAATCAGAAAATACAGAGATAGATAGAAGGGGGTGAGAAGCCCAGACTAAAAACAGAGATGAGAGGAATCAGATTCTTTTACTTAACAATTTGGCTGAATTCTCAAAACTACAGCGATAATTCTTTTATCTCTACTCAACCAAGACCTCAAGCAAGTCTACTATTGGGCTATCTTTTTCTTGGGCCTCTTCGTGGTTTAGCCCTGAACCCAACAGTTTGTCCGACTTCTGAATTATCCATGTTCATGATATATAACATATAGTTGAAGATATATATTTATATTATTTTATTTATCAAATATATAATTAAAGGTCTGCTGATTAGGGGTGAGCATGGCCTGGGTGAACGGTTTTTCTATCAAATCCAAGAACCACCCGCTATATATCGGTTCTGAAAAATTTGGACTGCGGACCACCCATTATTTTCGTTAATCCACCCAAGGACCGTACCGTCGGTCCGGTACGGTTCTTGGGCGGTTCCATGGACCCCGTCTATAAAATTTTAAAAAATAATCAAAAAGTAAATGATAAAATAAATTAATTTCATTGAAATTTCAACTCATCAAAGATGAATAAATCAC
>JAABOM020000096.1:1851746-1864627 GCA_011800125.2 Solanum clarkiae
AAAATAATGGTTAAAAATCATAAAAAATAAAATAAAGCTCAAATGATTAATTTGACACCGTGGAGGGTAAAAATTGGATGTCAACAAACCTAAAGACTTGAACTTTGAACAACTACCAGAGAACAGTAGGCAGAAATGAATACAATCGATAAGCTGAAATTAGTGGGCATAATATGGGTTTCTATAAAGCTGAACCTTGATTTATCTATCATGTGCAGACTAAATACACAGTTTATGTTCGGAGTAGAAATCGATAGCCCAACTATATTGAGTCTCTTATGCTCAATTTGAAATGACATCAAGAACACATATGAGGATGAATCAGGAAGCAACCGGACAGGGGATGTGATGGAGATAGATTTCTCAACATACTCTCATGAGCCTGAAGCCATTTCATTTGAAAGTTTTAACATATAACATACTACAATGGTGAAGATTGACTGTTCTGAAGTGTTATTAGCTATCTTAACAACCATCACAGTATCAGCACACCTCAACATAACAAGTTTAGCTAAACTAAAATAAGGATCATTCATCATAATTTAATGCAGAATAATAACACTCATGCAACAGCAAAGGATTTATAATGTGCCAGAGCAAAGAATCAGACGACCAAAGCTAATGCAACAGAAATCTACAAAGACTTAGATGGCTATCAATGCTAAGGAACATAATAGTGAGTATGTGTTAAAACTTCCTGGTGATGCAAGAGACTCAAACATTCAGTCAGGAACGTTTCGATGCAATAGCGTTGTCTAGTTTTTTTTTTTACCCGATTACACTAAGGAGTATCACAACCCCTTAATCAAACAAAATCCTCAAATAATGCATGCTTGGCAGGAATTAAACAGAACACACAGCCAAAATAAGATGAAAGTAATGAGCGCGAGTTTACCTTCTGTGGGGCAGCGAAACTGGGATGACGAACCCGAGTGAAAACGCTTACACCACTACGAATTCAATTTCGTGCCCATTTCGACTTAGCGCTTTTGGAGCAGGAATTGGGGATGATGAACTAAATGAAGACTTTACTCAACAAACAGGGATCCGACTAAAGGACTTTGAAATTAGAAATATTTTCTCGACAAAGGACGGTTCTAAGATTTTCTAGGGTTTCTTGGATCCGAAATCGTCACCTCTATTTCTCACTCCTCACTGGTCGGCGGCTGGATTTTTTGAATTTCCCTCTGATTTCCAATTTTTTCGCCTTTTCTTCATTCTGTTTTCTTTTCGTTTTCTTTCGTTTTCTTTTTTTTTTCTCCTTGTCCCCCCTCCTCTGTTGCGAAGAATGAACTAAATAGGGGGTTTTTTGTTTTCCGTTAGGCAAGGGATCGGGAAAAGGGAAAGGAAGCTGGGAAATGAAGAAGGTAAGGGGAACGAGGTCTCGGAAAGAGGGGAACATGTAGGGGAAGGGGAAAGGGGTTTCTAGGAAAGGGAAAGAGTTTGGGGAAGGGGAAACGTGGGGAGCGGGGTCTTGGGAAAGAGGGAAAAGGGCATGGGGCGGCTAGGGTTTCAAGGGAAGAGACGAAGAAGGTCAGGGGAGGGTTGAGGGTTTGAGCGTGAGGGGAGTGAAAAAGAAAGGGGGCGGGGAGATAGGATATTAGGGGCGCGTGGACCTCACGCGCCCGTAAAAATTTATTTATTTATTTATTTTAAAAAATACTTGTTTAAAAATTATTTAAATAATAAAAAAATTCGATGATTAAAATGACACCGTGGAGGGTAAAAATTGGGTGTCAACAGTCATCATTGTAAGCCATCATTTGCATGTCAACACGACTAAACATTATTACATCTACTAATCACTATCGATGGTTATCATTATTAGTCGACATTATATATTCACTAACTATCATCATCATTCACCACCTACATTAACTATCGATATGTTTTTAATACTAATCATCAATTGTCACTACCAACAACCAAAATTAATCATTAATGTCAATCAATATAACAAAAGATACACACTCATCATCAATTAATAATATCTCAATAATTCTTGAATTATATTAGGGGTGGCAAAATTAAACCCAATCCGTCCAATCTGTTGAAGTTTAACCCGCACATTTGTTAGCTCAACCCATCTCAATCCAAACCATCTCAAACCATTTAAAATTGGGTTGATATTCAACTCGAATTGACTCGAGAGAGATCTTGTCAAAATATTTTTAAAATATTTTTTTAAAAAAGATTAATATGTTTTATATAGCCAAAATAAAGAAAAATATAATTAATTAACTACAAAAATATTTAAAAAGAACAATAAAGTAAAACTTAATAACAGTTGAGTAGGGTTGAGTCTTGACTCACTCTATAACCCATTACTCAACTTGTTTTGGCCTGCCCATTTTAACCCAAGCAAATTTGGGTTAGGCTGGATCTTGACCCATTTGTTGTCTTGACTCCTTATAGCCTGCTCAAATTTGACTCAACCCGTCCAATTATTATCTTTAAATTATATCAAGTTGATAAATGGTACAATTCAAATTAACTTCAAAAATTCATCAAGTTAATTTTTAAAAATAAAATGTACTTTTTTCATTTCATTTGTATAACAACATGTGCATTAAATGCAATGCTATATGTTTATATTTCTGATCTCATTATATTTCAAAAAGAGACAAGTTGAAGAACCATTTTATTCCTTGTCTTTTCTATATGGTACTATATGTACACAAAATGAGTACACAGAGACTTTAATTTAGGTTCTTAATTGTATTTTATGGCACAGACTTGTATGTATACAAAATCAATACATCAGACTTTAATTTATCTAATTAATTGCAGTCAAAGGCAAAGGGCCAGCTATATCAACACATGTGCAATGACCTATTTTTCTTGAATTATGGGTGTTTTTTTCTAGGTGAAATCACAAATGCCTATATGCAAAATAAGAATAAACCACAAGCGCAATTGATCCACGAATAAGGTCTGAAGAGGAAAAAATATATATGTATATTTTATTTTTAACTTATATGAAGTGTATTTGGACATACACGTGTAGAGAAGAAGTATCAATACTTCTATTAGGAGGTGCGGAAGGTTGAATTTAAGGGTTACACGGAGGGGTAGGAGTAAAGGTAGATCGAAGAAGTATCGCGGGAAGGTGATCAGACAAGATATGGCCAAACTTCATTTTACCGAGGACATAATCCTAGATAGAAAGGCGTGGAGGTCGCATATTAGGATAGAAGGTTAATAGGCTAGTAGGGGTAGATTGATGTCTGACCTTGTGATATAGTTGGCTAGTAGGATTAATCGAGTCTTTATATCCTATGTGGTCATTATCCGTCTTTTATTTGTTACTTCTATCGTATTTACATACTATCATTTGTTTTCCATTATTAATCATTTTCGTTTATTTTCTTCTTTTTTTTCTTTTTTTTTTATATCTAGTATCTTCTGCTTATGAGCCTTGATTTTTTGGACGAGGATTTTTTGGAAACAATCTCTCTATCTCGATGAAGTGGTGACTGGTGATAAGGACTGCATATATTTTACTCTCTTCAAACCCTACTTATCGAATTTCACTGGGTATATTATTATTGTTGTTATGAGTTGTATAAATTGTTTTCTGTAGATCTTTGAAATATTTAACTTATATTTGTGAATAGTCAACAATGAAATGTTTACATTGTGTAAGTGTGATTTAACATATTTTAGATATTACTTATTAGTAGGTGTTTGGTGAATGGTGATAAATTTGGAATTTTTTATTTATATTTAAATTTATGAACTGAGGGTTTTAGGAAACAGCCTCTCTACCTCTATGAGGTAGCGGTAAGGTCTGCGTACAATCTACCCTCCCCAGACCCCACTCGTGGGATTATACTGGGTATGTTGTTGTTGTTGTATTTGATTATACTCTTTGAATGCAAAGAAAAGAATAGAGCATTATTTAAATTTGAAATTTTTACAGTATATTGTATGCAATGTTAAAAATGCCAAAAGAATATTGAATTTTTCAAGTTTAAATATTAAATTCGATCGATAAAATTAGAGGTGAACTCTAATAAATGTAACGTTGACTTTTCTATGAAAACTTGCAAGAAATGCCTAAAAGAAACAAATTTTAGTATAAATTCCCAAAAGAAATCATCCAGGAAGTGGTTGAACTCATATATCATTAAAAAAATGTAACTTAAATTTAAAGTATGCAATTTATTTTCAATCACTCTAAGCAATAAAGACTACAACAACAATTTAAAGGCAAATCTAGAAGGATTTCTATGAATTCAAATGCTTCAGCTCGAACTAATGTATACATATATTAAAAGCGCATATTAAATTTAAATTCATTAATTCTAAATTTTGAATTTGACTCTGCAACAATCCTCAAACGTATTAGTCAAAATAAGGTACATTATTATTAGGGATAACACTAAAATTGGCTCCACTAGGAGGACTCGCGTACACACATTGAGTTGAAGGAGGAGAAGAACAAGGAGGGGCAATAACCCCAAAAGACTCTTGGGGCGGCAGTGGCCGTGGTGGATGAGTGGGAGTAGAAGGTGCTTGGGGCGCTTCAGCTACGGTCATCGCAGCTCCAGTAATACCAGTGGATGCAATAATTAAATTATTTGTTGCTTCTTTATATTTATATCTCAAAATTTCTGCCTTAATTGCATTAAGCTCACCTCGTAAAGATTGAACTTGTTGATTTAAAGTTGAAATTGCACCCATGCATCCATACACTGGATCCCGTAGCCTCACATTTGCTTCGTAGACCAAACTATTGGCTGCATCTGCCCTTTGACTCTCTGGCACCTCCTACACATTTTTCCACAAAAAAAATAAATTAGATAAATTCATTTTATAAATAAAATAAATAAAAATATCAATTCTAAACTAATTAAATTATTATAATAACAATTACACCTTAATTTAAAGTAAAATGTGCCCAATAATTAAGAATGTTATGATAGTAGATTTACAAATTCGATAGAACTTAATATTTCATAATAAAACTCTATATATATATACACGCATAAAAAATAGTATAAATAGTAAGAAATAAAGATTCAACTTTTTGACTTAGAATCCACAACTTCTAAATTCTTGATCTATAAATAGACCCAAAAATAAAAGGAAAAAGTCAATATAGGTAGATAATATTATTATTTTTTCCACTATTTGTGTTTTATTGCTAGATCCAATAATGAATTAATTAGTAGGTTTGGCAGAATTTAGTATATTTCAGGGTTGAATCTGTGTATATATATGGGGAAAAAAGCATAGAAATCGAATTAGATATACATTTTAGAACCTTTTTTTTTTCAATTTAGAATTTATAATGTTTAAATACTGAAGCCGACTTACCATGAGTAACTTAGAAACATTGCTAGCACCAAAGACTTTATGAACAGCAGCAAATTTCTGGGGTTCATGTGGGGAAAAGTAAGGAGCAAATGGACATTCTTCAGCACATTTTCTTCTCAAAAGCTTACAAGCAGCACAAGGGATAATAGTATTCAATTTTGTGCATGAAGGCTCCAATATTATATGTCTCCTTCCCATAATTTGTTGCATATGTAGCTTTGAAGTTGCATCAATATTCTCTATCTTTAACTTCTTTCCAATAATCTCATCCAATCTATCCCTATATCCACAAAAAAAAAAAAAGGTATAGTATGTGTATTAGACCTTAACAATACAAAACGAGAAAAGGAATTAGCAGCGAACAAATTATGTAGCTGAATAGAAGAAACCATCGATGATCCTGTTTAGCAATGGATTGACAATAAAGTATCAAAAAATCATGTTAAATATGAGCGATCTAACAATAGAGTTCATAGTTAATTCTAGGTTTTAGACTGTAATAAAATAAAACAAAAAAGGAATTAGCAGCGAACAAATTATGTAGCTAAACAGAAGGAACCATATTTGATGATCCTATTTAGCAATAGCTTGACTATAAAGTATAAAAAAAATCATGTTAAATATGAGCGATCTAGCAATAGATTAGCAACAGATTACCAATAGAGTTCATAGTTGATTCTCGATTTTGAGAAAAAAAACAATGAAAATGAGAAAAGCAATTTTGACCATGTAAATATACCTTTCTCTAGACATGTAATAATACTCTAGTGTTTGTTTTGCCTTTGATAGAAAGATGGATTTGGTAGAAGGAAAAAAAGGGGAGAAAGAGAAAGAGGTAGAAAGAAGTGCTTAAAAGGTAAGGCAAAAAGACTAATATGAAAGGGGCCAAAAGTAGGTCAAAGTTCTTTCACAAGATATACCAACAAAATATACCTTACCTTATGTATATTATAGATGGAATATTGTTATATATGTAAGAGAAGTTTCATATTCTCTCTCTATTTCATATTTTTCATCTCATGTTGGATGTTCATACGTAGACTCAATTAAATTAATATGAATATATGCATTGCAGAGTCTATTTATGGGGACGGGACTCTTAACGGAGTTTGATGTTATCTTTTTCTCATTTTATATGTCATGTAAGAGAAGTTTCATATTCTCTCTATATATTTTATTTTTCTCTATGATGTTCGATATTCATACGTAGGCTCAATTAAATTAATTTGAATATGCGCTTGCTGAGGCTATTTGTGGGGACGAGGCTCTCAACAAAGTTTGATGCTTTCTTTGTTTCAAGTTATGTATCATGTATAGTTCGATTTTCAAGAACTTTTTTTTTTATTTTGATCGTGAATTTGAATATATTTTGAATAATTTTTTTTAAAATAAAATTTGCATATTGATGATTACGAAAAAGATATTATAAATCAAAATAACCAATACCCTAAAATATTCGAAAAACATATAAAAATCAATAAAAAAATATTCAATTTACTCTTAAAATGCGGCCACTACCTCATAAATCAAAATAAAAATAACAAGTTATAGTATAAAAGAGATTTAAAATGTCTTAGCACTTTGTTCAATTACACTAATAAATCATTACTCTTATTTTTTTTAAGTTATCATATCATACTTAGTTTTTAAAAAAATAAAATTAAGTCCCACTGTGAATATTTTGTATATGAGTAGTATAAGTTTGACATGTGATGAATGAACTACCATTTGACAAGGTTACCATTTAATACCTATTATAAACTTTAAATTTTTAACAATAAAAATTATTTTTTCAATTATAATGGAGGAAAACAAAACAAAATAAAATAAAATAAAATAACACATAAAAAATAGTTAGAAATAAAAGGAAGGAATGCCAGCGTAGTCAATGCTATCCCACGTGTGCCTAATTGCAGATATTGACTCTTGGACACCACCAACTGGAGTAATAATTTTTATTTATTTAAAAAAAAAAAAACTTAACCACTTTTTATGATATTTAAATAAAATTAAACATTTTTTTAAAAAAAATAATATTATGCACTCTCCTTCAATACTTTTGATTTTTATATTATTAATGATTTTCTTTATTTTACTGAATTTCATGACATCTTTAGTTGCTATATTTGTTTTACTTGTTTGACTTTTGATACGCTCAACTTGAGGCCTCACGAGGTAAGAATAAAATCATTTCCTCTTTAACTAGGATTTATCGAAAATGACTTATTTATCCCTTTTAAGGTAAGAATAAAATTATGTACATATCATTTTTTACAATTTCTACTTATGAAATTATATTGAGTATGTCGTTATTATTATATTATTTTTATAATAAAAATAGAGTAAAAAATAATAATAAAAATAGAGTAATATTATAATACAACTAAATAAAAATTGAGTGATCCGTGAAAATGTTTAGAGGCCACCAACTAATTAAGTCAAGGCAACTATACATTTATATATAGTTGACATGACATGAATTGAAGATAAAAATTTATTTATATATGATACTATACAAATAAGCGTGAATTAAGAATTAAGTGCTTAATTATTGATTATTATTCTAGAGCAAATTTTATAAATGGCAAATATATAAGGAAATATTACGTGGATAAGCAAACACATACTAGTTAATTAGCTAACATAGCTATAGTTTGAATCAACTATGACTTGCAACAAACATCTAGCTGTAATTACAGTTTGAGTTTTGTATAATTCACACGATTTATACAAACAATGTATGCGAATCAAATTGTACACCGAAATATACAAACAGTGTGAATTGTATATCGAATTATACAAACGTTGTGCACGAATTATATAGCGAAATATACAAACGCTATATAAAAACTGTGAATTGTAATATATGCGAATTATACAAATGTATATAAATCTGTGGGAATTATACAAACACTGTTATAACCATCATTACGAAATGTAATTATCCGAACTATATTTATAAATCATAATTAAACTTTATATATTGAGCAAATTTTATAAATAACAAACATATAAAGCCTAAATATGATTCGTAGCTATAATTTAGGTTCTATCTATCCTATAATATGGCCATGTCAATTTACCACTTTAGACCAAACAATAAGGTCTCAACTTCAGCCCAATATGAGGTTGGAGTTGGACATCACTGATCATATAGGCCAGAGTTCCCCCACCTATTTGAGTTATAGAGTATGGTGTTTAACTATTTGTACATCATCCTAACGAATGACTGTTCATGATTTCATAATTAAATCAATTTCGTTAGTTGTGAATTGTTCATTGCTCTTCATACTTTGCAATAAATCAGTCATATATCTGTAGATGAATTATATTTGTTATGTATATCTGGAGTAAATATCATATCTCTCCCATATATTTGTTATGTATCTCCTTGCAATCAATTTTTGATGATATGATTGTTATTGTATATCCCAAAAAGTTCAAAATTCGAATTAATTTTTCCAACATATGAATGTCATTGTATATCCCAAAAAGTTTGAAATTCGAATTAACAGAAATTGTGACTAGAAAAGAAATTCAGAAAAAAATGATTCTCCAAAAAAAAAAAAGGGGGTGGGGGGGTGGGGGGAGGGGGAACAATTTTAAAAATTTTGATTTTTTTTTTTTTGGATCAGTGATATGGTAGATACTCTAGAATAGTTATACATGTAATTTACTCCTAAGTTACTGTATTTCAGTTATATTTCATATTTAGATACACAAAATTAGATATATTTGTTGACCATGTATATGAGGTGCATGTACCTGGACGCATAAAATACATATATTTGGAGTTCCAAATATGACAGTAATTGTAATATCACAAATTCATAGGAAGGCAAGTCATTAGTTCCTACATTAGTGGAATTTCTATTATTTGCCCGTAAAAAATTCATGAATAAATATAAGAGAGAGGGATCAGATCTTATCTTATCAATCTTAATGAAGTAACGAATCTTTACCAATTAACAAGCAAGAAAAAACTAAAAGTTAGAGAGAACTAAATACTTTATAATCATTACAAAGTTTATAATACACTCTCTAATGATATTATAAATAACGATGCTTAGATATACAAAGATAGGAAAACTTACTTTACATATGTATAAATTTAAAAACATAAATGGTCCATCTAACATAAAGTCCATAATTTTTCTCTTGTCTAAGGAGACCATCCAATTCAAGCTCCATTTTTTTTTTGCCCAATATTGGAAAGAAAAATTAAAACATTGTTCCCAACATGCCAATATTGGCACTAATGGTACGTAAATATAACTCGTTGTTCAAATAACTATTCAGAGTCCCTAGAGGCCTTTGACGCGGCATCTGAATCGGCATCCCTATCCATATGTTTATGCTCAGGGGTATCCAAATCCGAATCTGTAGAATCTATTGGAGAATTCCCATCTGCACCCGAATTTGCTAAATCTAGTATAGTGGGTCTTGTTCCGATGTGGAGAAAAAAATCTTTTTAAAAAGCATCTCGACAAAAGAGGACTAAGAACTATAAGGCGAGCATCAAAATGCTAGCACAAACTGTTCCCACAGACACGCATGATAAGGGGGTGTGAGGACAATCAGGCCACCACTTTTACCAGAACTATATAGGAAATTATCTATTACTCCTATTTTAACATTTATGCACTTTTATTTTATTGATCAATTCTTAAGTCAAAAGTATATAAATGAAGCAAATCATTAATTCAAATTATAGAGTGCACATTGGGGCATGTTGTTTCATGTGATGGGAATTGTCAATTGGGATCAAATTAGAATTTATGAAACACACCAAGTCAGGCAAGTGACTGACATATATATTTTCTTTTTTATATATTTTCTTGTTATTCACATGCTTCATTTAAGTCATTAGAAGCATCACGTGGGGCGGAGCTACAAGTTTGTCTATGAATTTGATAGCAGGGCAGAGGCGGAATTAAGTAGGAGCAAAGGGGTTTATTTAAATTTTCTTGGCGGAAAAAATTATACGTATAATTGTGCTTTTTAGATATATATATATAATAAATTTGAATTCTTTTGATCTTTCTATGTGTTTACGTTATATATTATTAAAAACAGAAACTTTTTTAACCATGAATTAATAGAATATTATATTTGTATTGAAATATATTTTCTTTTCTCCGAATTAGCTCACTTAGGAAACGCATAACAAAAAAAATCATCATTAAAAGATTGAAAAACTTTCTAATTTTTCATGTGAAAGCACCACTATTTTATTATCACGATTCAATTAAAATATTAAAAATAACTACTAAACCTTTTTCACTGAAAAATTTTAATAGATAAATATTAATTTTTTAATAGTGATAACTGAACTTTTATATTGAAAATCTGACTCCGTCATTGTCCCATCAAACCTAATATTTTGTCTCATTTCTAGTGTATAGATAATATATACTTATTAAAAGTCTAATAAAATGACATTTCTAGAATTAAATTCTTTTTTGTAAGGTTATCTATCATTTCTTTCTGCAGAGTCAACTTTTAATTTTATCAATACTTTTGAATATTCCATACATAGATGCTAAATTATAGGAAAGAATCACATGGGAAATTTGGTCAATTTATTGTATTTCACGTGACTTCCATACTTGTTCTATCTGAAAATTATTTTGTTTAGTAAAATCAAATTAGTAATAGCTTGTAATATATTTTCACTTTAATGAATTTATATGTCTATACACTAGTATAATTTTATGTTTTTTATTGAGTTAAGTTAATCTACAATAATGTGTTATCCTTTATATCAATCTTGATATATATGACAATAACACGAAAAGTATAGGACTAAGTAATAACTTTTGTAATTAACATTAGGAAAGCAATGGCATATTATCCATATCTAGGTAAAATTTATCTGTATTTGATGTTATACTTATCTAGTGAATAAATAGTTACGTCTTATCTTTCACTTTTTATTATTGAATCGTAGTTAAATATTATGAATTCTAATCTTAATGTTTGATATAATAATGATAAAATAGTATGATTTGATGTAAATATTGAGTGTTGATAAACTTTTTCTCTATTCTTTCTTTTTACAATGAAGTATTATAAATTCTAATCTTAATGTTTGATATAATTATAATAAAATAGTATGATCTGATTAAATATCGAGTGCTGGTAAACTTTTCGTCTATTCCCTCTTTTTACAATGAAAAAACTCCACTACCAAATGAAATCACAAGCCAAATTGCACAATCAACTTCTTAATATCCTTTCATAATCATACAATTTTGTGAAAGTTACACATTAATCGTACAATCCCTAAAAGGATACAAAAACACCTAGGTTAAGTCTTGCAACTAATCTAGGTCATTGCTTGATAATACATGATCATCCAAATTAATCTTGAATACATGAAAATCTTGGCTCTTGGAAATTGGAATCCAACTTGTATACTCGAAAATTCGAGTGTATGGAGACAAAAAGCAGATCTAAGTGAATTTGGCAGGTTCAACTGAAATCAATAATTCGAATCCAAACAATGTATACATATAATAACTTTAAATGTATACATATAATAAGATGCACATATTCTGAACTCACCAACTCTAGAATTTGCACGGAGATGCAGGAACAGAATATGACCAACACCTAGGTGGTGAAGAAAATGAGGATGATGACAACGACGACGACGAGGAAGAACTAGTTGGAGATGGTTGTAGTTGATTTTTTCTCATGGTAGTTATTTTGGGGAGGAAAAAAAGCCTTTGTAATAATTTGCCCTTTGTTTGTTTTTTTATCGCATTTTTCATTTTCTTCTCATGAAATGATGGTGGAGGAGTAAGAGGAGGAAGTGTGGTTTCAAGAATCTTTACTTTTGGTGTTCCTGGTTGAGATTCCCACTTAAATGGAACAGCCAATGGTGCATTACCATAATAGACTTCAACATTGGGCAACTTGTTCATTGAAGAGAGCGATTTTCGAGACAAAAATTGTTCATGATCTTTCTGTAGATCCAACATAGTACTTCGATCTGTTGATCCCTTCTCTTGATACAACTTTTCATCTGATTTCATTTTGATTGGCTTGATTTTGGGAAGATCTATTGTATGTTTGAGATTTTGCATTTTTGCTAGTCTCAAAACTTTTGTTAGATCATATAGAACTAAAGAAGATTTGGATTTTTTTTTAATAGCTAAGGAGCAAATATTTGAAGTTTTTTGGTGAATGACAAAAGTTGTATTTGGCCCAATATGAAGAGTGTGTATACATAATATATAGTTAGAAAATCTATAATATTCAAATACCACTACATCACAACCTGCCTACCACTAGTGTGTTTTTTTATTATTATATTGTCAAGATTTTCAATGAAAGTTGAAAGGGGGTAAGTTTAAAAGTCAACTATTATCAAGTTTTTTTAGTTATTTTTTTTTTTTAAAAAATATACTTCTAAAGTGAGATTCTTGCTTTAGTGAATCAAAAGAATAACTTCCTTGTTTGAGATTGGAAAGCGTGTGTCTTTTTCTAGTCTCAAGCAAAGATGAGTTTTAGTCTATATAAATTATCCTTGTTCATGCATCTACTTTTAGGTT
>JAABOM020000096.1:1870080-1884530 GCA_011800125.2 Solanum clarkiae
AATCCTTAAATTGCATGTAATTATAAATTATTTCATTAATGATAAAAAATATATTTAAAATTAAAATATTTTATATTATAATAAACAACTACAATAAGATAGTCTGTGCATCCCACAAGTAAAATATAGAGAGGATAAAATGTACTTTTTATCAGATCAAAAAGAAAGTGTCCTATAGAATAGGACAGATGAAGTATTTATTCTCTTTGTTTTCATTAATTTATTTTAATATTTTAATTTTTTGATATATAAATATTTATATTTAAAAAAATATTTTTTTCAAACAAATTTTTAAAAAATTGATTAAATGTTGACATGGACCCTCCCACACTGAAACATGTCTTTCCTGCCGTATTAACAGAGTCCTAAACAACACATACAACGTTGCCACTTGTGCATTTTCCTCTGTGTTTCTGAAATTAGGGAAGATCTTTATTTTCTACAGCTACAAGGGCTTCTCTCTTCCTTTTCTTTAAATCTGTATCAAGGTAAAGATTTCAACTTTATTCATATATTTTGCATAAACAAATCATATTTGTGTTGTTTTCTTGATTCTTGATTTTGGGTGTCTTGCTATTTCTATGTTTTGCTGTTTTTTCATTTGATTTGTTGAGATAATATGATTCAAGATTGCCCCTTTATCACAAAAATGATGTTGGGTTGTCCCTTTTTTTGAATTGTTGTTTAATAAAAGGGTTAGTCATATTAGTAGCTTAGTTGGTTGGCTATTTGAGCACGGGGTTCAATTACCCTCCTTGCAATCCTGTTTCCCATGATTTGGAAATCAATATCCAATTGGAGGGTTTCTGTTTTTACATGGTGGGATTTTGCTGAAGAAACTTTACAGCTATTTTTCAGATATAAAAAGAGAGAACTTTACAGCTATTTGTTGATAGGAGCCTTTACAGGGCATTTATTTGAGTGTGTGAATGATGTTTATGTTCATTTTAATCAGATTTGTGTTTACTAGCTGTGGCTTTTGGTTTTGAGTAACTTAAATGGCATGTTCTTCTTGAAGTAGGAACTATCACTTGTTTTATGTAAGTCGGTGATCTTTCAAAAATAACATATCTAACTTTGTGAGGTAGGATAAGTTTTGCGTACATCCCATCCTCCCTAGATCCCACCTATGTGGGATTTTATTGTGTCTGTTGTTGTTGCTGTTGAACTATCACTTGTTTTACTTGGAATTAGGAAGTCCCAAGTAAGCGTTATTATGATTCTCGATCCTTCTTTGGAATTTGTGCATTTATAGAAAGGATAGTTTAGTGCACGAAGCATCTCGCTATTGTGAATCTTGGGAAAGGGCCGGATTATATTTGGCTTATTTTATGAAATCTTACTTTATATTTTGCAAGAGGTTGCTTCCGTATTTTGACTTCGTAACCTCTTGATCACGCGACATCAACTCTTAAGGTTGTGCCAGAAGTTTCCATTCAAAACTTGGTGTATTTATGTTTCGCATAGAGTTAGAGCAATTGTATAGTTCCTCGTTGCACCTTGTGTTATAGGTACCTTGCTGTAGAAGTTCTCGGTTAATAACTGTTTAATTTCATTTGTTTTTAAATACGAACAGGTATACCAAATTCCGGGTAAAAGACTGCTAATAAATGATCAAAATCGATAACTACCTCCAATGTTAGTCGAGATGCATATTCTGTACCTTCCAAATCGTAATGTCTATTGTTCAAAGCATAATACTATCTAGCTACTGAAATCTTTTCCTCTGATTTCACCTTTTCCAGGGAGGAGGCTGTGGAAGTTCATCAAGTTGCTTGATTACACACTTTTTCAGTGTTTTCTAGTGGTTGAGGAGAGAATCCTAGGAATGCTGAAAGATGTGTTTGACTGTCTGGAATTCTAAAAGTGATCTTCTCAAGACTTCAGGCTTAATTTTCGTTTGTGAGAAGATTGAGCCGAGGTGCTGCTACCATAGCATCATTGCTTGCACCAAGATGCAAAGTGCAAGGAGTAGCTGCACATTGCCTGTTGCATTAATAAATGATAATTTGTGCGCGGATTGGTTAAGTGGCACTAATTTAGAAGGAGAGATATAGCTTGCTTAACTAGTAGGACTAGGTTTGATAGATTTTTTTTATGGCAAATAAAGGAAGCATACTGATGGAGCGCTATGAAGTGGGGAGACTATTAGGACAAGGCACATTTGCTAAGGTTTACCATGCGAGGAATATCCGAACTGGGCAGAGTGTTGCCATCAAAGTCATAGACAAGGAAAAAGTTCTCAGAGTCGGGCTCATGAATCAGATCAAAAGGGAAATATCTGTTATGAAACTAGTCAGACATCCAAATATCGTGCATCTTTATGAGGTCATGGCAACAAAAACCAAGATTTATTTTGTCATGGAATATTGTAAAGGAGGTGAGCTTTTTAACAAGGTCGCTAGGGGAAGGCTAAAAGAGGATGTTGCAAGGAAATATTTTCAACAGTTGATAAATGCTGTAGATTATTGCCATAGCAGGGGTGTCTATCACCGGGATTTGAAACCTGAAAACTTGCTGTTAGATGATGATGAAAACTTAAAAATTTCGGATTTTGGTTTAAGTGCTCTAGTTGAGTCAAAGCACCAAGATGGACTCCTCCACACGACGTGTGGGACTCCAGCTTATGTTGCTCCGGAGGTGATCAATAGAAGAGGCTATGATGGGACTAAGGCTGATATTTGGTCGTGTGGGGTTGTCCTATACGTTTTGTTGGCTGGTTATCTTCCATTTCAAGACTCAAATTTGATGGAGATGTATAGGAAGATCGGCAAAGCTGAATACAAATGTCCAAGTTGGTTTCCACCAGAAGCTCGACGTCTACTTTCAAGAATGTTGGATCCTAATCCATGTACAAGAATTTCTCTTGCAAAAATTAGAGGAAGTACCTGGTTCCGGAGAGGAATGTCAACTTCCTCTAAATCTACAGTAGTAGACGAAGTAAGCACGGATTTAGCTTCACAAAATACAGAGGACAAGCAAGAAGTGGCTTCGATTCCAAAGCTGAATGCATTTGATATCATTTCCCTTTATGCTAAGTTTGATTTATCCAGATTATTCGAGGAACCTTGTTTAAAGAAAGAAACTAAATTCACTTCCCGGAAACCTGCATCAGTTATCATATCCAAGCTCGAAAATATTGCTAAATGTCTCAAGCTGAAAGTGTGCAAAAGGGATGCAGGATTACTGAAGTTTGAAGGAACAAAAGAAGGAAGAAAGGGAACTTTGAGCATTGACGTGGAGATCTTTGAGGTCGTTGAAGCTTTACGTTTGGTCGAAGTGAAAAAATCAACTGGTGATACCTTGGAATATCAACAGATATTGAATGAAGGCCTGAGACCAGGTCTTCAAGATATCGTTTGGACTTGGCAAGAAGATCGGCAGCAGCCTCAACAGTTGGATGACCAGCTTGAAGAGCAACCGCCAAATAATCAACTTCAGCAGGAGCAGCATTTAAATAACCAGCAACAACCTCCAGAGCCGCAACAACTGCTACCCCAAAGCCATCTGATTCAGCAAGAGCAGTTACCTTGAATACCATACACTTCCTTGTTCAGATTTTGTCAAAAATGCAGGGCCTGAGCTAAGTGGACGCGAAGGGTTCCAATGAATCTGCATCCTAAATGCTGTGCAAATAGGGTAGGCATAACACATACATAAACACCTTTAACTTGGCCTCAGCAGACATTTAAATACCCCCAACTTTGAGAATGCATATTTTGATACCTCAACTCGTCCAAACGCCTGATGCTAATCAATTTTGAAGGTATCTAGATGATCATTTCATAGGTTGGAGTGTTCAGGTGAGGTGTCTATATCTGCATCCTTAAAGTTGGATTGTTCAGTTGTTGGTTGAGGCCAAGTTAAGGTGTCTATCCATGTAACTGTCGAATCCTCTTGACATAGGGGGAAAGTCGGTTTAAAAGTTGCTTTAACACAGCATGGTCAGATCTCAGGTGTAGCATTCTTGCATTTTTTTGAATTCTCTTGTTAGAATTTCTGGTTTCTTCACAGCATAGCCTAGATGTACATTCTTTAGTTGAGGCTTCCAAATCATGGTGTTGTTTTGTACAATATATCTCTTCTAAGTGTAAGTGATTTCTGTACTCTCTGTGTACTCATAAAAAGCAAGTGTCTGATCAGATCAATCGAGTTAATCAAGCACTATGTTGTCGAGTGACGATTTGGCTGCTCCCTTACGACAGTTCACCATTCCATACTTTTCCAAATGGTTATGTCTGTGTATGCTGGTATTTCATGACGAGAAAATTCTTGGTAAGGAGCGCTTGTTTGTTGTGCAGTACAAGTCTGTTTCAGTAGAGTTAGTTTTCACTTTTATCCCCTTAATTATACTATTACATTAGATCCTACATGTGGAATTTCACTGTTATGTTATTATTGTTAATTATACTATTATATTTCAAATGTATTCATTCAATTAATTTAAATTAGGATAAGGTAAAGCTAAAGTTTATTTAAAATGGCAATATTTATTTTGTTATAATCTCTATTATTAAAATTAAAGTATCTCATTTATCTAAATATGATTTGTTTGGTGATTATTAACGACGTGATATTCATTATTCATTTACATTTTTTAAGTTTTTAAAGGAAAAAAGTAAACTATAAATAAATTTAAGTCATATACACCATAAACAAAAAATTTATTTTGATTTTTCATCTTATCTCAGGTACTAATATTGGAGCTTGACTATTCTAAATTTGTGTCGCATAGGACTTTAATTTGAATCCAAGACCTCTGATTAAGAGGAGGACAACCTATGCACCATCGTTTAATGGTAAAAGTAAGAGATTTTTCATGATAAAAGTAAAAAAAAATTCATACTAATTTGTGATAAAATATGTTTTACCTCAAAACATTTTGAACTAAAAATTGTACACAACATGAGTTCACTTCCTATAAATGTATAAATATTGGTTAAATCAGTAGTAAGTATACTTTTTAACTCTAATAAGTTTACACACACACAATAGTGGTGTAGTTTTATTCCTCAACAAAATTTTCAAGCCACATACAATAAAATACTAACACTACATAAGGGTAAGTGACAAATAACTTCCCTTTTGTACATTTTTATTTTTCATTTTTCATTTTTACTTTCAATATTCTCTTTCCTATGTACAAAGCACTCTCGCATGTGACCAAACACAATTATAAATCTACTGACTCTAGATTATAAATTTAGTCTGTATTTTGATTGAGAATTACTGGCTTCATATTATTCTTCAATAGTTGTTTGTATATATCAGTATCGCCGGCTTTTCGACAAACCTCAACAACAACAAAATCATCTATCACTTTATAAATTTCCATGTCCATAATCAATTTACCTTTCTTCAACTCTATTCCCCATTCTTTTTTGTTCTTCAACTTCATATTCTCCTTCTTTGCCATCTCTTTCACTTTCTCCATTACCATCTCCAATGATTCTTCAACAACTAATCTTTCGAAATCCTCCAATGGGTTGAAACCCTCATTTAACAATCCTGAGAGGTCTAATCCCATAGAGAAGGAAATTATATCAAAAGCATTCAAATAAGAATTCTTGTTCTTGTCTTCTCCCTCCTTGACCTCTTCTATTTCCGCGCTAGGCGAGGATGGACCGGTCAAATCTGAATTCTGAATCCGTCTATGAGGCTTACCGTCTTTCTCACAGAATTTAACACGTTTCAAGCCCTTCTTAAACCAAGGATCATTCATCATTTCTTCAATTGTTATTCTTGTCGTAGGATTTGTGTCAAGAAGTCTACGTAATAATCGCTTTAACTCCAACGACATCCATTTTGGACACTTGAATTCTCCATTGCAAATCTTATGGTACATCCCCATAAGATTTGAATCATGGAATGGCAAATATCCAGCATTTAAGACAAACAAGATGATCCCACATGTCCAAATATCCGCCTGTCAAAAAATAATATAATTCAAGATGTCAAAACAAATTTCCTTAAAGAAACATCACTCATATATCAACAAAATCCTTGGCGATACAATAGAATCCTAAATTGACCTTGTCACAAAGGATGAATATCATATTGAAAAATAATTATTTTAGATTTCATTCGAGATGTAAAAACAAATTTTCTTAAACAAAATATTAATAGTATATAAACAAATCCATACACGATACAATAGAATCCTGAAATTGATTTTACCACTTCTCAAAAGATCTTTCAAATTTGATTTTGCATATTTTTCCAAAACTATTTTAAATTTTATATCATTTTTACCATAAACTATTCATTTCTACATATAAATGATCTAAAAAAGATCATTTTTTGTATATCCAATTTATAAATCATCATATCATAAGAGATCATTTCTTCATCAAAATCCCTCAATTGAAAGATGAATTTATCAAATCGAAAGATGATTATTTACATGTCTCATATATAAAAATTCTCTAAAAATCTCATTTTTATCCATAAGGGATCTAAAAGGAAACAACTTTTCATCGTCTCATCAATTTATCCGTAGTCATAAGAGATCGTTTTCGATTACCATACCTTAGCTCCATCATATCCTTTCTTTGTCAGAATATCTGGTGCCACGTAAGATGGGGTCCCACAAAGCGTATGTAACAACCCATCTTGTTGTACTTGTTCCGTTAACGCACTTAGCCCAAAATCCGACACTTTCAAATCACCATCTTCATCAATCAATAGATTCTCCAGCTTCAAATCACGGTGGTAGACACCGCGATTATGACAATAACGAACCGCAGAAATGAGCTGCTGGAAGATTTTCCGACTCTGGTCCTCGGAAAATCTTCCGGCCTTGGAAAGTTTGGTGAACAATTCGCCACCCTTGACAAACTCCATGACGAAGTAGATCTTCGTCGTGGTAGCCAACACCTCGTCAAGCTTGACAATGTGTGGGTGTCGTAGGCGACGCATAATTGAAATTTCGCGCTTGATGTTCGACATCAAAGTTGCGTTGGTAATTCTAGATTTGTTGATAATTTTAATCGCCACGCTACGGCCATCTCTGATGTCCCTAGCGTGGTACACTTTGGCAAATGCGCCACATCCGAGGAGTCTTCCTACCTCATATTTACCGAATATTGTGGTTTCGAAGCAGAACGAGGCCATAGTCGACGTGTGTATGTCGACGATAGCCGAAGAAATGTTCGTTCGATCAAGATTCGATCGAACGAACTAGTGATAATTGATGAGAACAAAAGCAAATTGACAGAGAACTTTTTTTTTTTTTGGTAGCTTGTTGAAGTTTTGTGTAAAGAAGCTTATAATCACAAAAAAGGAAAAAGAAAAAAAAGAATTTCCACTACTTTTTGCCTTTCTGGCTAATATATATACTGCTCCTTTTTTCTTTTTCCTTTTTTCTTTTTTTCATTTTCATATTGATGTTTATCCTCACACGTCATTATAATATCATTCTTTTTTATAATACCCTTTAGTTATAATTTTTTGTGGATCTTTCAAATTTTAAGTGCCAAATAATATTTATTAATTGAGGTGCACAATAATTGATTGAGATATTATGTCATAAAAAATACTTTTATTTGAAAAATTTATATAGTGTGTCTGATAATAGTTGTTTATTATTAATTTGATGTAGGAAATACGAAGTATTAAATAATAAGAGTAATTTATTAAATCACTCTTTTCAAAATATTATTTAAATATTAAAGAATAAAATAATATTTAATAACAAGGTTAAAGTACTCACAAAATAGTAAATTATATATTGATTTTATAAACTGAATAAATATTATTAAACATATTAAATACTATAATGAACAAGTATAAATCGGTGGATGGAGTAATATTTTTATATAATTTTCAACTCAAACGATGACAGAAATGGCGAGATATTTATCCCAAAAAATAAAATAAAATTGTGTTGCACTGTTTGTAAGTCAACAAATGGTGACACGCTTGTTTTATTCGTCGTCGACCACTTGGTCCATCTACGTTTTTTTTGTAAAGAAAATAATAATTGAATTAAAAAAATCATTGTTTACCTTTCTTTTTCTTTATTAATTGTGGATCCAACTAATAAAGGGCATTTCAAATGATTAATTAAATTATAATGTTACAACAACTAATATTTTTTGTTTAAAGTTCCTTTTGTTTAAGAGAATTAGGAAAGATTAAGAAAGAGCTTTTGGTGGATTAGAACATCATAGGGTGAAATGACAATTAGTATTATTTTTAATCCAATTTAATTATTTACACTATTACTTTTCTTGTAATTATTTTAGGGCCAATTATAATATTACTAGTTGATCCAACTTTCAATACAATTTTGATTGAGTTAAACTCTTAATTATTTCAGGATCTCTTTTCTGATTTACATTTATTTGATTACCCATAAATCTCTATTATTAAAAATAATAACTTACATACAATATTAATTTCAAAAATAAAAAAATTACTTCACCCTTTTTTAACCCCTCCATATAATTATGTAAAGAGTGATCTGAATTTTATTTGTACGATGAAAAGAGTTTGAATCGGATTCAAAGGAATAATAAAATTAGGTGAAATAATTTTTTAAGTCGTATAATATTCTTAGAATTTAAAAAGTTAATATGCTAGTAAAAAAATAACTATTTGCTATTTGTTGGATGACAAAAGTATACCTACACTAATTTTTACAAAAATATCTCCGTTTTAATTGCAAAATTAAAATATATATATAATTAGATATTAATAATATGGTAGTTCTAGTGAACAAAATTAATTAAAACTCCTCATTTAATAACCAATGGTTGTAGCTTCATAATGTAATTGTCAAACTGGGGTGTAGCCTAGTCATGATCGACTAGGTCCTATGAACGTGGTCACTATTAAAAAATATTATAGCCGTTAAAGAAAATAATTAATACTTTCTCTTATTTTTTAATATTGTAAGAAAATATTGAGAAAAGTTAAAAAAATCTAGAACCATCTAGTTATATCTTAGAAAATCTTAAAAGATTATAGATAGGTAGAATATTCTAGAGAGAAGGATTAATGTGCAATTATTGAGGGAGGACTAATGTGCAATTATTGAGGAACTTATAGAATAAATATTATTTACTCTTAAGTCCCTAGAGTAGTGTAAATGAAGGGGACACTTCATTTGTAGGGCATTAAGAAAATCATCCAATAAATTGTAAAGCATTCCTCCGAGCATAATAAAAATAAAGGTTTATTTACTTAATTTTGCCCTCATTAACAAAACACTCTTACCCACTCATACTCAATACGTGGTACCAGAGCGGGTCGGTTAGGGACTGATATATTAGAGCTAACACTTTAAAGAAGTCACATTGGTGGTGACGTTGTAGTATGCGGTCAGGGACCGGAATACAAGAAGTATCTGCTTAAATCACAGTCAGGGACTGCAGATGCTCTTGATCGGGGACCAAATTTCAGGTGTGTGCCGGGCACTAACCTTTTTGGTATAATGAATTTTAATCTTTCTGCTAGCTCGCTAGAAAAATTAAATCATGATCAGATAACCCCAATTTAGGTTTAATAGTACATCCCAGTATTTGGAGTATGCGTATCAAGTACTATTTGATAGGACACAATTTATGGGAGATTGTTGGTGGTGAAGAAGTAAGTCCTCCAACTGAGAAAGAATTGTTAAAGAAATGAAAAAATAAAGTGGGCAAGGCTTTGTTTATCTTAACGGTGTCGGTGGAAGATGAGTTTCTAAAGCACATAAAAGATGTAAAAACTCCTAAAGAGGTATGGGACTCCTTGGCGACACTTTTTACAAGAAAAAATAACGTCAAACTACAAAGGCTAGAAAATGAGCTCATGTCAATCAAACAAAAAGATATGACTGTGAGCCAACATTTTAACAAAGTAAAATCAATTTGTAAAAATATTTCTAAACTGGACCCGAAAAATGCTATTAAAGATGCAAGGATGAGGCAAATTATTATTCATGGGTTAAACCCAAAATATAAAAGCCTCGTCACAGTAACTGGAGATTGGGCAAAGGAGCCAATCATAACTGAGTTGGAAAATATATTAGTTGATCAAGAAGATCTAAACAAATAAATGTCTAGAGTCTCAATCAAGAGGATGAAAATGTTTTGTATGCTAAAGAGGAGCAAGGCAAAATGGTAAATTTGCCCCTAATAATAATGGTGGCAGGCAGAAGACTAGACAGTACCACCAAAAATGAAAGGATGGTGGACGTGGATAGGGTCCACATCAAGGGGGAGCTTATCAAAAATCCCAAGGAGATGAAAAGGAGAAAAAGTTCCAATACCAAAATGGTGGGTGTTATATTTGTGGTAAAAAAATCATTATGCTCGAGATTGTTGGCACAATCGTAAAGAAGGAAACGCAGCCACCTCAGTACAAGATGAGAGTGAAGCAGAAAGGAATCTGCAAGAAGTTATGCCCAACAAGAGCCAACAGGAGAAGAATTAGCACTGATGTGAATCGAAGACTTGACAGATGAGTGTGCACTTGTTACCTTATGTAACAAGTACATCAAGTATGAAGATGATTGGATTGTTCATTGAGGCTGCTCCAATCACATGACCAAGGATCTAGAAAAATTGAAAAATCTGCTGGAGTACAAAGATGAACGTGTTGTGGTGACATCTAACAACTCCAGATTGCCGATTACACATGTGGGAGAAGCTATGGTTATCCCTCGATTCAGATCGTGCCAGGTAAAATCGGATAATGTCTTTCATGTACCTAGTATGTCAAAGAATTTATTATCGGTGTCACAATTAGCATCATTCAAAAACTATATAGTTTTCGAGCCAAATGATGTAAAGGTGTATCATAATCTAAGGATTACGACCAAACCGATAATGGAGGGATAAAGGTTGGAGTCTGTCTACGTACTGTCAGCACAGACAACATATATTAACAAGACGAAGAAAAATGAGATACCTAACTTATAGTATGCACAACATGTGAGCTATCAGAAGCTGAAGACGATGATGAAGGAGGCTATGATGAAGGGACTTCCATAATTGGAGATACGAGATGATGTGATATGTGCGGGATGCCAATACAGTGAGTGCTCATTAATTGCCTTACGAGGAATCCACCTTTCTAGTAAAGGCCTACTAAAGCTAGTGCACTCAGACGTCTTTGGACCAGTAAACCAAAGGTCGCTCTTAAGTCTTAGGTACATGATTACCTTCATTGATGACTTTTCTAGATACACATGGGTGGATTTCATGAAGGAAAATCAGAGGCGCTAGCCAAGTTCAAAGAATATGAGAAGAAAATGAAGAGCGAAGTTAGTCATCACTTAAGGTGGCTACGTACAGATAATGAAGGAGAATACACTTCAGAAGAGTTCTTTCAGTATCTGCAGAAAAACAGAATTCGATGGCAACTGACTTGTCCATGCACATCTCAACAAAATGACGTCGCTGACTGGCCAAGGTATATAGAAGCATGCTACATGCGAAGAATGTGTCACCACACTTTTAGGCAGAATGCATGAAAACGACAGTCTATATAACAAACATGCTTCCACAGGCACGAATGAATTTTATCTCACCATATGAGAAGCTATGGAATGTTAAACCAACTGTAAGTCACTTTAAAGTATTTGAATGTGTATGCTACTTATTCATCCCCAAATGAAATGCGTAGTAAGTTTGATAAGAAGGCTATACGATGTATTTTTGTGGGCTATGACAATGAAAGGAAGGGTTGGAAGTTTTGTGATTCAACAACTGAAAAATGCCACATATTAAGAAATGTGATATTTGATGATGCATCATCGTGGTGACCATCTCAAGCAACAAGACAGCCTGCTTCCAAGAAAATTGAAGAAAGGGTACAGTAAAGAGATTAACAAATACAGGGAAAGGATGAATGATTAGAAATCAAATCCACAGTTGATGCTGAACAAGGATCACCGCTAACGGAGGAAAGCTAGGCCAAGCCAATTAGAAGAAATGAAACATAGTAAGTCTCCTGAGCCGCAACTAAAGAAATAAACAAGGATAAGTAAGTTGAATCCTAAATGCGCAAATAATGTGTTGATTGAGGACGCTAGGATTAAGGAGCCAAGAAGTTATGAGAAGCCGCTCAAAGTGAAGAATACATAAAGGCTATGAATGAAGAGATACAAACACTAATGGAGAATGTAACGTGGGAGCTAGTACCGAAGCCCAAATATGTCAAGCCAATATCGTACAAGTAGGTATACAAGGTGAAAACTAAAGTTGATGGTTCAATAAAAAGGTATAAAGCTCGACTTGTGGCTCGAGAATTCTCTCAAACCTATGGCTTGGACTATGAGAAAATATTCAGCCTAGTCGCAAAGATTACCACGGTACGTGTCCTACTAGCTCTTGCTGCTAGCAAATCTTAGATTTTGTGGCAGATGGATGTAAAAAATACTTTCTTACATGGAGACCTTGATCGCGTGATTTATATGGAGCAACCTAAAGATTTGAAATAAAAGATCACCCGCATTATGTGGTAAACTGAAAAAGGGTTTATACGGGCTGAAACAAGAACCAAGAGCTTGATTTGGCAAGATTGCAGAGTTCCTGGTTGAATGCGGTTATCATATGGCACCAGCTGATTCAAGTTTGTTTGTGAAAGCGTGTGAAGGAAAAGTTGCTACAGTGCTTGTTTATGTAAATGACTTAATTGTCACTGGAGATGATGAATAGGAGATTCAATGAATAAGATCCAACCTTTCTGTGCATTTTCAAATGAGAGATATGTCTGAGTTAAATCATTTTCTTGGTCTTGAAGTTACGAAGACTAATGAAGGGTTATTGTTGAGTCAACATAAATATGCTCAAGATCTTCTGGAGAAGTTTGGGTTGCTTAATTGCAAACCCATGTCAACACCAATCGATGTGAATGCTAAGCTTTGTTCAACTGAAGGAAAGGAGCTAAAATATCCCACAATATATATACCATTAGTGGGAGTTTGGTCTATTTGACACTCACAAGGCCCAACATCACTTTTACCGTCGGAGTTGTCAGTCGATACATGTCAAGGCCTAGAAAGTCCTACTCGAAAGCAGTAAAGCGAATATTAAGGTATGTAAAAAGTACTCTTGACTTTGGGATATTTTACAAGAAAGGAGTTAGTTGCAAGTTAGTCGGTCACTATGATGCTGACTATGCTGGTGACCATGACACCTTACGTTCGACTACGGGATATACATTTAATCTTGGATCAGGTGCAATTTCATGGTGTAGTAAGCGATAGCCTACAGTGTCATTATCAAGCACCGAAGTAAAATATCAAGCTGCAGCGATGGCAGCCCAAGAGAGCACATTGTTGGTCCAACTATTAAAGGATCTGCATCAACCTATTGGTTATTTAGTAGAGTTATATTGTGATAATATCTTGGTAATTAAACTGGCGAAAAATTCAGTATTCCATGCTAGGACCAAACATGTTGAAGTACACTATCACTTTATTTGAGAAACGGTATTATGTGATGAGATTGATATGAAGTACATTGGAAAAGTGATCAAATCGCTGATATATTTACGAAGGGCCTAAATGGAACAAAGATCGAGGAATTTCAAAGAAGGCTCGAGATGAGTGCAAAACAGTAATCAGAGAAAGTGCTAATTAAGGGGGAGTGTTAAAGAAAATAATTAACACTTTCTCTTACTGTTTAATATTGTAGGAAAATCTTGAGAAGAGTTGGAAGAATTTAGAACCATGTAGTTATATCTTGAAAAGTCTTAGAAGACTCTAGGTATGTAGAATATTCTAGAGAGAAGGACTAATGTGTAATTATTGAGGGACTTATAGAATAAATATTATTTATATTTAAGTCCCTAGAGAGTAGTATAAATAGAGGGGACACTTCATTTGTAAGATATCAAGAAATCATCCAATAAATTGTGAAGCATTCCTCCGAGCATAATAAAAAGATTGTTTACCTAGTTTTGCCCTCATTAATAAAATACTCTTACCCATTCATACTCAACAATAGCCAAATCGAGTCAAAGAGAATTTATTTTTAAGAAATTGATATTAGTATTAGTATTTTATTTTATTTTATATATAAGAGAACAATTGAGGATCTTCCAATAGACTTTCCTATTTGAGTTGTCTATTTTCCTATATGAGCTATCTATTTTTTCTCCTTTTATCATGTGGGATTAATAAAAAAATATTTTATGGGCTTTAATTTAATCTTTTAAAGACAGTTATATGTTGATATATCTACTTCGATTGCTTCATTATATTTCTTTAAGTCTTTTTTTTGTAAACTGGACAAATAAAATTAAATAACTATTTTAATAATCTTTCAGTGATTATGTTTGTCTTAAAATGGAAATACTTATATATATAAATCAAGAAGTTTATGTATATCAATAAAATTTTTTTAATATACTCTCAAAATTTTAAAATTTTATATGTGCAATAGATAGATAGATAGATAGATAGATAGATAGATAGATAGATAGATAGATAGATAGATAGATAGATAGATAGATAG